>JANHFL010008706.1:202852-229239 GCA_032468155.1 Oxyrhabdium leporinum
TTTGAACCGCTAGATTGAATCAGCAGAAGTGGCCTGCAGTTCAACACTCTAACCACTGCGCCACCTAGGCTCTTAATGTACACCATTAGAATCATGATTATGTGGGTTGGGCAGTTCCATAAATCATCTAAATATTCCAAATAAATAAGTTACTCTGAATTAGTAAGAGAAGTGTTGTGATGCACCCATTCATTCCAGATACCTGGGAAATGGGAGCATGTAGATTAATTTCTCCTCATCAAAGTTTGGCCCAATATCAAGGTACAAACAGCATAGACGTAGAGAGGTTCTAGGAGTATTTAGACAGGAGCTATTTTATACTTTAAATGCTGCTGCAGAACCTTAAATTGCATTTCCCTGCCGATCCTGCAGTAGCAACTGTGATTCATGAAGGATAGCAACTTGGGAACAATCCAAAAATCCTGTCTCCTGTGCAAACCTAATTTAAACAAATGAGTGCCTGTTCCACTAATTTTGATCACTTTTTGTTACATCTGTTTTTTCAGAACTGTCCAATGACCACTAAATTAGGCAGTACCTGGCTTCAGGCTTTTAAAGATGAGGAAAAGGAGATGGGAAAGAGAGAAGGAAAAATACACTCTATTAATAATTCTTCATGATGAATTTCATTAGATGATATTCAGACAGTCATGGAGACTGTCTGCTTACATCTGAGCTTAACAGCACCATTTAGTTACAACAACACATACCTACATTTTATCTAGACATATATTCTCTTCTTAAAATGGACCATAGAAACCTTCGGAAACTCACAACAACGTGACAGCAGTCTGAGCACAAAAATAACATGATATTAGACTCAGTTTGGGGATATCAAAGTCCATGTTCTTTTTTATTTATGGAAGCTTCATTGGTGATTTGGGATCTGTCATTATTTCTCAGTTCAGTCTACTACACAAGATTTTGCGGGTGAAAACTTTGAAAAAGGAGTGTTGTTATGCTGCCTAGATCTCTTGAAGGAACAGCAAAATATCAGTCTAATAAATAAACAGCATTGCTCACTTATGCTTCCCAAGAATAATGAGTAGAATGTCACATTTAATATTAGTGGTAATACATAGACACTTATTAGGAGCTACCCAGATTTTGATATAAATTGGGTGACTATATTAATGTTTTAAATAAATAAATAACTACTACAGGTAATCCTCGATTTACAACAGTTCATTTAGTGACCGTTCAGAGTTACAGTGTCACTGAAAAAGTGACTTTTGACCATTTTTCACAGTTACAACCTTCGTAGCATCCCCAAGATGACATGATCAAAATTCAGATGCTTGGCAATTGATTCATACTTATGACCGTTGCTGTGTCCCAAGATCACATGATCCCCTTTTGTGACCTTCTGACAAGCAAAGTCAATGGGAAGCCAGATTCACCTAACAACCAGGTTACTAACTTATTAACTGCAGTGATTCACTTAACAACTATGGCAAGAAAGGTCGTAAAATGGGGCAAAATGCACTTAAATGAAATTTTGAGCTCAATTGTGGTTGTAAGTTGAGGACTATCTGTAAAAGTATTTCCCTTTTAAAATTGTTCTAGTTTGCAGCCATGATTGCATTTCATCCTGAGGATTGTCATTGATGAACTAAATCACTTACTATTTACTATATTTATCCAAAAGGAAGATGAGCTTGAACATAAGCCAATTCAACTCTCCTCATTAAAAGGAAGATTAGAAAGAAAAAAAAATCCTAGTAAATAATTCAGTTTCAGTAGAGCACTGTTCCCTAACGTTTCTGGCTTTGTGGAGTGGCAGAGGGGGAGAGGAGATGGTTCCACGTGAGTGGCCAGCAAGTGCGTAAGCATGTGCTTACTGGCCATTTCCGTGGCCCGGTTGCAATCCACTCACAGGTTGGGGAACCCTGCATTAGAGGAAGTTATTTGCCTTTCTGTTCATTTTCTCCATTTTAAGCATAACCTTACACTCTTACAATATCCTTTTACTTGCCTACATTTTTCACATTTTTTTTTCATAAATTAAAAAGATGCAAAGTCTAATGACCAAACCAGATGAGCTAATTCTACTTTATTGTAAGGCTACATTAGCAGAATCTTGCAAGTCTGAAAGTACAGCCATCTCTTTATATAGTCTGATAGGGAGGATTCTTTGAGTTTCTTGCTCTGCCCGTAATGCAGCTGTGGGCTTTCCCTCACTCCTTATCTGATCATTCCATAGGCAGCATCTCCTCCCCACCCCTTCCCAAAACCAGTCCCACATATTGTATGTTTTTTATGCACCTTTTCTAGCTCTGTACTTTGTCCAATTACAAGGTTTTACATATGGTTGCACAAAAATGTACAGTTTTGTCATAGTTGTGCAATGTATCCATGTTTTCATCAAGCTCTCCATTCCTGCCTCTCCAGCTCTCTGTTATCAGCTGCTACTAGCTCAAAACTCCATTATAGTCTGTGAGGGGAGGCTGTTTTGCTTCCATGTGCCTAAGTTTACACATCCTTTCATTAAAATGCAAATTAGTTTAAAGAAAAGATTGTGACATTCTTCATCATTCTCTTTGCTTTAACTATGCCAGCTATGTTTAATATACATTAATTTAATGGATACTTGCTAGCAGAATTCAGATAAAAGTTCTGTTCCAATGCAGAACTGAGAGAGATTTCAGCAGTGGAAGACAGCCAAAACCTTTCCTTCTGACAACTTTCTGCTCTATTGTGGATTTGAAATGCAGAAAAAAAAGTTCAGAGTTCATCATATTCCTTCAATTTCATCTCCCATTCTAGGCTGGATTTCCTATTTTGTGTCAGCTTCCCCTCATCTGGTGCCCACTTGGCATTATTCACTGGGCCACGGATAAGGAAATTATAATCATACATCATGTATAATCATACATATCTGAGATCACTGTGCCCATGCAGATCGTACACCTAGAATGTCCACCCCTCCCCAGTCTCTTATGTATTTATTAATTCTAAACATCTACATTCTGTCCCCATTGTTGCTACAGTTTGAACTCAGCTGAAAGAATAGTGCATCCAGGTAGTTACTATCAAAGCATACACACCCCGTGCCTTGGCAAGAACATTTGGATCTTCATAAGATGGATTCCAGGTGTTTAGGATATTGAACCTGATCTTTTATTTTTTAAAAGATTAAAGTAGGAATAAGCTCCTTTCCTTCAAGCGCTGCTTTTAGAAGAACTAAAAAACATACAATGGGATAAACAATAATTTCAATACTTCGGATTATATATGTTATTTGAACAAAAGCAGAATGAGAAGTATGTTGTTGTCACAGCTAGTAGCAGTATAGTTTTTGGAGGTTATGTATATGTAGTGGTTTTTTTCTTCATGTCAAATTTTATCATCTGCACAGATACTAGTTTATACAGCTAAATACATGAAAAAACAAAGATTGTGAGTTTAATCTAAATTTGAAACAACTTCTGGTTAATAGCTAGAAGAGCTCTGAAGCCATGCCCAGGTGACAATGGTGTTGCTCTTTGGACCTCTTGAAGGGGGGGCTGCAATGCACGATCAAGTATCAACTACTGAAAGTTATATAATGGAAATCCATGTCCTCAATATGAAGGCTACATTGACTTGAAACTCAGGCTGGCTTGGGTTAATTTGAGTACTGAAAGATGTTAAGAATCGCTTTCATCCCCCAAAGTTTCTTCTTTGTTGGTCCTGTTGGCCAATTTTTCCTTTATCTGCTGTTGCTTCAGCATCATTTATTTCCTTCCTGTTATTGTGATGGCAGAATCCACCCAGAATCCACCATTTGGGGGAAAAAGTGATTTTTTTCCCCAAATAGTAACCTTTTTGTTATTTTCCTGATCAGCCCTATTGTCTTTAAATTCTATAGCTTCCACAAACCAAATTTAACTGTACAACTGCCCCAAACAAACCTTGTCAAGGGAATATGTCTGTTTGATTGTTGAAGATTGTACTTGTTTATCCCATCTGGCAAATTGTCTCTCAGACTCTCTTCTTTGGATACAAATTCTGAAAATTGTATTTAATCTGTATCACTGATCTAACGGTGATTTCTCACCGCTGCAGAGCCATCTGGGGGTTTTTTTTTGAGGGTTGGGGGAGAGAAAGGAATGGATATAAACGAAGAAAAGGACTAAGCTCTAGTCCAAAACAATTTCATCTATATTCCCAAATGGGACTTTTTACTTATAAATATAAGTAAGCAATTAACCCCTCTTCTGACAACTAAATATTCCCAGCTAAAAGTGCCTGATTCTTTTTAGCCCAGGATGGATTTATAACTGAAGTAAATTTATCTATGGAAAAATGGCTGGAGGACACAGATATTAGTCAGTGAGTACACAGGAAAAGTTGTGTTTCCTCTCTTCTCACCAATCGAAACTTTCCTATAATTGTCCAGCATCATGGCAAATGAGGCTTTAATGCCCTTTTCAAACTGAATCTGTTTGTATAAAATTCAGGATGTAATGAAACTGTAAAGAAATCTATTTTATTAATTTTTAAACAAACTTACGCAGTCACCTGACTCACATAAAGTTAACTCCAAGTGGCTTACAACATCTAGACTCAATTGAGGGGCTGGCCTCGAAATCAGGAAGCTGTGATTTAGGCATGACATCCAGCTGGATGATTCTCAGCACAATCAACCTCACAGGGCTGTTATTGGTGGGAAAATAGGAGAAAGGATGATTAGGTATGTGCGCTGACGTGAGTTACTTATAAAGCAAAAAGGCGCTATAAAATCAAATAAATGGTATTTCTTCATAAACATTTGAGAGTATAGAACTATAAAACTACAGTATTTAACAAGATTAAATAGACTGAAAGCATCTCCCCACCTCTTCTAAGTTTGACTCCCAAGGACCAAACTGTGGAAACGGACAAACAGAGAAGCAAATTGGTCTCTTAGTAAAGTTCAGAAGAAATTCTCTTTAAGTGTTATTTTATAGTTATTAAGAACTGGCAGTAAGTGGCATTAGATTTCAACACACTTCTATTTCTTTTCCCTATGCATCCTAACTCTGCTCATCTTTTCCTGATGCATTATTGTGGTATCTTACTGCTGAATGGCTTTGCAGAACGTGGCAAGATGTCTGCAAGACATGCTTAAAAAAATCAGTTGCGAATATGTGATCAGAATTTTTAATGTATCCATGCTCATAAAAAAACAGATGGTGCTTCAATTGCAACTGCTATTTTGACTTATTTACCATACTCTATGGACATCCTTGCAGAAAGAAATTGTGACATTTCCAGGGATTCAATATGATGACATGTTTTGGGCTCCAACAGGTTGCAGAATACTGAAGCAAACCAATTTCTACTGCTTCTATTATTTCTATTAAATCTTGTTAGAATTCTGATGCTAGGCACAATCAATTGCAGTGTTTACTTTGAGAAAAAACAACAAAATACAAGCACGGTCCAAACTGAATCTGAAGCAATCTTGATACATGCATGTAGTTATGTTAATTACATCATACATTCACAAAAGGCAGAATTCATACTCTCATCCCATAGGAAGATCCCATATGCACAATCTGGTGAAGAAGCTGTTTATTCTCCCCAAGGCACTCAATTTCTAATGCTCAGGAGTGTGGAAACTCCCCAGCTGATCAGCCTCATTAACATTTGCTGATTCAATTTCCTCAGTCACCTCCAACTCCTCTGTGAAGTTCACTAACCCTGATGTTGGAGAGATCATGCAACTTATATGCTTTCCGGCTAAGAGTGATGATTCAATAAATTAGACATGCTCCATTGATAGTGGGATTGGCTGAAGATTTATTAGCCTGAGGTTAGAAAGCTAGGTTCAAGATAATATGGTATGGGACAAAAGTATACTTTTACTGCCTCCACCATGACATTATAATCCCAAGATTTTGTGGCTGAAGTAAAATGCAGGCTGATCAAGTCTAGACACAGATTACCTGCCAATGTTTTAGAGACCTTCTGGCAATAAAACTCCAGTTCCTCTAACATTCTAATTTCATTCCTCTTTTAAGATTCTAGGATTACTATATGTTGTTACAGTAGTTTAAGGCAAATGCATCATGTATATGATTCACTCAGCCACGCTCACTCCTGAGAAAAGTGGCCTTGGGACACATTCCAGATCTTTTCCCCGTGTTGTTAGCTTTCTCTGGGACAGTAACATTTAACCAGGTGTGACTTCAAATCACGATGACTGCACAATCAAAGCTCTGCCCCCCCACCCTTTAGATGTATCACATATACTGTACAATGCACATTAAAAAATGGATAACATTTCAGTTGTTTGGCCATGGCTACCATCTTGGCCTTTTGATGACAATAAAAATTAATGTTTAAAATGTAATGTTTTAGTTTAATGAAAAAAAGGGCTAGGGATGACATGATAGCAGTATTCCAATATCTAGGGAGCTGTCACTAAGAAGAGGGAGTCAACTTATTTTCCAAAGCACCTGAAGGCAGGACAAGAAGCAATGGATGGAAACTAGTCAAGGAGAGAACCAATCTAGAACTAAGGTAGAAATTTTCTGACAAGCTAGAACAATTAATTAATGGAACAGCTTGCCCCCAGAAATTCTGGGTGCTCCAACACTAGAGGTTTTAAGAAGAGATTGAACAAGCATTTCTCTGCAATGGTATCAAGTTTCCTGCTTGAGCAAGGGGATGGACGAGAAGACTTCCAAGGTCCCTTCTAACTGTTGTTCTGTTCTGTTCTGTTTCTTGGTTCTCCATGGTATTGTCAGGGGTCTTTTCTAGCACTAAAGTTATTCTGATATTCTGTTATTTTATTCTGTTATTCTGATCCTTCCCTGTGGCTGCCTTTGTCTCTATCACATAAAACTCCTATTGCTAGTCTAGGAAAGTCATCCAGAGGGACTTAGATTGGGGAAGCCTGCTTTAGAACTGAAGTGAAAAGACCAAATATGCAAACACTGTTTTGTTCAATTTCAGGAAGCAATTCCAGCATTCCCAATAGACAATGTTTCTATTCTTACAAACCAGCAATAAGACAATGTTTAAATAGTACTGAATATTTTGCTAATGGACATGATCTCTACTGGTGAGTAAAGGTAACCAGCAATTCAGGTGGCTCCAGTTCTCCTTGTGGCTTTGCAATCCTGCTTTTTTGCCATGCTTTCGGCCTGCTTTCAGTTCCCTTTGTAATTTCCTGCTCCATCTTTGATTTTTAAACATCATAGAATAATACAGTTGGAAGTCTTCTAGTCCAACCCCCTGTTCGAGCAGGAGAGTTCTTTTAATAGCTTATATTAAATTTAATACCGTATTAAATTGTGTGTGGGTGTGTATGTACATACATATTAAATAAGTTATTTTATATATATATATATATAATTTATTTTAATAACTGGCAACTGATTTTAGATTAGTTCTTCATTTATTTTATTATTTTAATGCGTCCTTGAACAGAAGACAGTTCAAAAAGCAGGTCCTAAATATTTTAATAAATATATTTAAATTACATGAGGTCACAGTCTGCTGCCACCCTGCTTCTTGGGTAGCCTTAGGCCAAGTAGTGAATAGAACAGAAATTGACTAACAACATTGCTACAAGCATCAATAATAGCTCTATTATGCCACCCTCTCTATATGAAAAAAATATTCTCCATCTTTCAATTTTAAGAGAGATCAGAACAAATATTTCTCAAAGTGGCCTCAAACCAGAATCTTCTTCCCGCTTCTGTATTTCTGCTGTCCAGTTAGCAAGGGCATATACACTACACAGCATTCAGTGGTAGGTATCAGCACAGATTCTCCTAATTAATCTGATTTCTTTTTCCTGCCCTTCCCCATAATGATTTTATATTATTACATTTTGTTCCATAGCCTAGAGAGCACTGTAGATTAATTATGCCTGTTTTTGTGGCTTCCGATGTCGAAGGAAACTGTTTAAATAGTTGTTTTTTGTTGATATTTACTAACCAGTTGATTACAACCAGTTTGATTGTCTTTTTCAGAAGTATAAAAAAAATATACTTGACCCAATGGTCATTCCATCCAGAGATGGGCTAAACACTGAACACACAAGACAACTTTTAAATATTTGTCTCAGTCTGACATATCCCTAAATAAAACTTAAAGGCCAGACTCAGATGTGGCAAAGCCATTATTCATATACTTTATCTGTCCAACAACATAACTGCAGACCTTCTCAGAATTTTTTAAAATGGAGTGGCCTTATGCCCTATTTTTCAGAAGTTATGGTTTTTTTAAACTGAAAATTGGTTTGGCCTGTTTTATAGAACTCTCCGAGACCTCAGTCTAACTCTGCTGTTCAGCTCTAAAGCATATGTTCTCACTTTCACAAAAAAGAAGAAATGTACAGAACATGAGCTCAGATAACAGAAGACAGTTCACATTTCCATTGGAAAAGTGATAAGTGGAAGTAGGGAGGGCGAGAGAAATATAGAAAATCATTTTTTGTAGCTTCTTCCTGCATCTTTCCATTTTATCTATGGTAGCATTATGAAGTCATGTATCCAGAATGGACACTCTTGTGCAGTGAAATATGAAATTATGACCGCTGCCTAATTCCAGATGCAGAAGACTTCTATCTAGGCAAATATAATGTATTTTGCTCCATACTGGAGATGACACAGGAATGCACTTAGTGGCCGAAATGTGTAGTGAACTGTAAGGCTCAGTGATATGCTTAAGTCAACAATAGGCCAAAAAGAAGAACTTAAGCAGAGGCTTGAGAAAGAATCAGTGTTAATTTGATCAAAGCAAGCCTAGGTAAACCATTCCAAACATATACAAAAGAGACATGTGAGGAAGGCCACACCTTGGAGAAGGTATGGCGTCCTTTTATACCAGCTTATATATATCAGCTTAGTACCCAATTCTGGCCCCCTGGCCCATGCCATCCTTGTAGCCCTGCATTGGCTGTGCAGCAAGGAACAAGGGGGCTGGGCACTTAGCAACGCAGATCAAAGATGTAAGTTAGAGCTGAGGTGTAAACTATAACAGCTTCAGCCTAAGATAAATGTCAGGCTCAGGATGGTACAGAAAAAAAAGATAACATAAATTAGATCACTGGTAGAAGTGAATGACAGAGGCAATTCCAATTCTGAGCAAAGCAATTCTTACAGAAGCAAAACAGCAACTCAAACCAATTCTACTACTATTATGTCCCACTAATTCTATTTTATTATTATGTCCCTTCAGAACCAAATGCCTTCTGATCACTCCTTACTGTTACCTGTACCTCTTGAGGCAACTAGCCTGCGTGATGCTTATTTTGCTTTGGCAAAGTCCCAGGGAGACAATGTCAGATGTCTGAGTCATGTTGTCACCCACCTAAATTTGATATAATCAAATATCCTCAGTCTGTTCCCTCCATTTCATTCCTACAGGAAATTCACAATTGACTATCAAACCAAGCCTGAACAAATTGACCCATCTGGATGCAGGCCCACCAGCTGTGCCCAACAGGAACTCAAGAAATGTTTTTGTTTCTTGCTTAGAAATAAAAAAGCTAGGGGAAGATTGTTGGCAGACCATAATATTTTATTTGGAAGTTATGGCTAAATTGGTGGGTCAAATGTTACGCATAGCTGGCCTAAACAAACAAAAAAGGAATGCATCACTTTACTGCTTTAAGTACTGCAACACTGTAGGGGTGGGGAAGATAAAGGGCCAGAAAGTTCCTTCTGACTGCTCCTTTATCATGTTGATAGGACAGGAAACTAGAACTCTCTGAATGCAAAGATCTGATATAATTTAAAACCATCTACGTGCAGTATAGCTGAGATTGCTGCATGACTTTAAGTGATTCATCACAAATGTGAAATGATCTTGCTCATTATAGCCAGTGGCTCCCAACCTGTGATTGAGAGACAGTGTTGATCCATGAGGAGACACATACAATCCCTGATATGAGCATTGATCCAATCAACTAATCAATGAGGTTCAGTGACCAAACTCTCATCAACACACATAAAATGCTAATATGAAATGTGATATTTTTTACCTAAATATTCCAATGGGTATTCTCAATGGTGGAATCTAAATTTTACCACCACCAGTTCTATGGGTGTGGCTTTGTGGGCGCGGGGTCATGTGACTGAATGGGTGTAGTCCACTCAACATCACTCATGGCAAAGTGGGGCGGCAAGGCTTCTGCGCATGCGCGTGGCTTCAGCCATGCAGCGAGGCTCAACCGAGCAGCCTTTTGGGGCCTGCTCTGCTCCATCTCTGCTCTCTGGGGCAGTGGTTGCTTCTCTCTGCGGCGCTGTTGCTCTTGCTGGGAGAGCATCTTGTGCAATTTAGCAGCTGTGAGCTGCCGCTTTCCTCTAAGTCGCATCCAGAAACAGCTACAGCAAAGAGAAGCAGCGCTGATGAATGCTGTTTCTCTCAGCCACAGCGCTTTCCAGATGGGACTTACTGTTGTAAATTGCACAAGACGCTCTCCCAACAAGAGCAGCAGCGGAGAGAAGCAGCTGCAGACCCGGAAAGCACATGGAGCATCTCCACGAGCGACCGAGGCTTAGCAATGGACGGAAGAAGTGGCTGCAAGATCTCTGCTGCAGCGCTTTCTGGACGGATCTTCTTAAAGGTAAGAAGAACCATCTGTTCCATTCCCAAACCAGTTCGGCCCTCCTGCACCCATGCCGCTGCCTCCACCCGTGGCCCTTCAGCCTAGAGCGGCAGGCCACAGGCCGAATAAATTGCTTTGGCCTGGAGGGGAATAGTCTGAGGCCAGAGGGGGTGCCAGCATGTGGGTGGAGGCTCTGGATGGAGCAAGGATGGAGCCAGGGAACGGCGTGTTCCCCAACCTGGCCTAAGTGAAGGGCAATTGGGCAGATGCTCGAGAGCAAGGTTGGAGCTGGGGAATGGTGCTTCCCCCAACCTGGCCTAGGTGAAGGGCGATTGGATGGAGGCTCTGAAGCAAGGCCACAGCCGGGGAATGGTGCTTCCCCAAGCCCTGACCCAAGGTGAAGGGCGAGTGGGCGGCATACTTACCTTTGGTGAGTAGAGTGGCCGATGTGCAGAGCAGAGGCGAGGTGCGCTTAGCTGGGATGTGTGGCGAAGTTGAGATATATAGGGCAAGTGAGCGGGCGGGGTGAGCGGCGAGTGGGTGGGGAGTGAGTGGGTGGGGACGGGGCCAGCCAGAGGTAATATGTGCCAGTTCTCCAAACTACTCAAAATTTCCGCCACCAGCACGCCCGAACCGGTCCGAACCAGCTAGATTTCACCTCTGGATACTCTAAAATGTTTCTGGGATTTGGTGATCTCGTGGCCTTTTGGAGCCTGCAAAAATATAAATCTTTCAGAAGGCCTTAAGGGACTGACTGGGGGACAACGATAGCATATATTTTCTGTCTTCGAACAATTAAAATATCTGGAAAAATACTATTTCCAAACAGATGATTCCTATCACTATACAACCTTGCTTTTCTGTTCTAAAGTCAAAGTACAGTTAACTCACCACATACCTAAGAAAATTTCACTCTACCGATAGATTCTGTTCATGGTTCAGGTTCCGTGGATAATGTTATATGAAGCTGAACACATTCATAATAACCCTCATAAAATATTTTATGATCTTGTTATTTTTTCTCATTGAATTTTCAGTTATCAGTGAAACACGTTGTCAGGGTTCCAGCAAAGTTCCAATAGTCCATTCAGCACTCAGTCACAATTATATCCAAGTAAGAATTTATTAAAGAAACCATGTTGGCACATCTGGGAAAAACCTGAATCTGAATCTCCCGTTTTTTCCCCACCCAAACAAAAATCAAAGATCCACCTCTCAGCCATCATCAAGGGTCACATTCCCCAATCCAAGTTCGTATCCAACTTCCTCTCTCCTCCTGGCACTCTTCTTCCAGGTGCTGGTCTGGATGTACTTGACTTTCTCAAAAGGAATTTTGTTTTGTCTACTAACCCCTCTAAGTGTATGAGAATAAACCCCCTCCCGATTTCCCATGCGCTATTATGTGGCAGCCGCAGAGGCCTAGCAATTATGGCTTCCAAGGCTGACACATGTATGTGGCAAAAGTCTTGCTCTATAAAAACAACAACAGGATAATAATACAGGGATATCATGCCCCTTTCAGTTTTAAGAAAAAGTAGGGCTTCCTGAATCTGAGAAATGATGACTACAGGGAAAATCCAAGGCAGCAATAATTGGGTAACAGCATCCTGTTCATGCCCTGCAAGTAGACGAATGAATCATAAGCAGAATACTGGGCACCAATGGTAGAAGGATTCTGGTCAGTATTTTGAATTCAGTGGGTCTTCTTTTTGAGCATTACCTTAAGGGATAATTTAATGGAGAAAGAAATTTGAAATTAATATATTTAAAATAGAAAATTACAGTTACATCTGCCTGCTAAATGCTCTCAGGTTTGTTCCAAATAATATTTGCAATTCTTATTTATGACACTAATAATGCAAGCAAATCCTTACTGTAAGGTCATTACAAAGAACTGCTGATGATTCATTCTTTCTTTTTTGCTATCTGCAGTATCAGTAAGCAAGATTTTTTAGAAACATTCATTGCTTGTAATGCGTGCAAAGACAACATGAACTTTGTGTTTCCTTTTCTCGTCATTGTGAAATTTGAAAGAAGACTATTTTTAGCTGAACAGTAATTAAGGCCAGAACATTTGTTCTGACCATCTTCTGTGCAATTATTGTTAATGAATGTTTGACATCTTTACGAATCTTTTCGGAGAAAATTCTTCTTTTCTTGAAAAGCTTATTTAGAATTTCTGCTCTAGCATTTAGACTCCAGCCAGGATAATTTTTGCCTGAAATCGCAAGCATGGTGATTTTTATGAACAATATTATAAAAACAAGTCTATAAGCTTTTCATTGATGCCAATAATTATCATCAGCTAAGCATAAACAAAAGCTTAGTTCCAGACAAATAAATTTAGAAACACATAACTATAATCAATAAACTGAAATCCCAAATGGCACAATTCTGAGCATGGCTGTTCATAATGCATATGTTCAATAGAACTTCTTTCCAAGTAAGTGCATTCAGCACTGCATTCACCTTGTCCTAGTAAAGTTTTCCATGTTATAAAAATAATAAATTAATTAAAGTTGCAATTGCTATTTTTATTGTTATATTTACTTGAAATACTTATGTACCATGGCTTTAACAAAAGAGGCAGCAGACAGATTAGGATTTAATACAAACCAGTAATAATGATGATAGAGCCATTATCCACGAAAGAAATAAAACAAACAAAAAGCTGCCTCAGCTAAGTGCCAGACCAATGCTATCATGAAAACCAAGGGGGCATTAGTGAGAATTTGAAGAAAGAAGCACATGAGCTGTGCACTTGGAAACATATCAGATTGCACCCATTATAAATTTAAAGCTAAATTGCACAAATGTTTTCAAACTGTTTCTGAGAAAGCTGTAGGCAAAGGGAGCACAGGCAGGAAGGAAAAGAAGAAAAAGCAGGATTGTTTTATGTCTCCTAACTGAAAGATGTACATATCTTCCCTTCCAATAAATATTTGTCGTCTGGAAACTGACACAATGGGTTTACGAGCAAAAAGGATACTTAACTTATATTTTCTGAAAACAACAATCTATTTTAAAATAATCTTGTGTTTGTCACTGTATTTTACATTAACAGCAAATTTGATCATGTTTATGTAACATAAATATACAATGAAAATGTGGTATGACAGAAAGAACATAGTAGAAATATGGTTATTTTTAACTGAAAAAAATGAACTCATCATGAAAACACAATGTCATTCAGCTATAAACTGTGAATCTTTTGTATAAAATTTATTTAACTACAATATTACTGCTAAAGAAATTGGTTACAGTTTCAATTGCATTGTGGCCTGTGGATGAATACATAATAGGCATATGCAGGCAATGATTTAATGGGCTTTTCTCCAAGCTATGAGATGGTCCAAGTGTATATGCTGGCCAATTTGCCAGTCTCTACATTTCCTCAGTAATAAGACCATTGATTGATAATGGTATGAGACAGGTTATAGTCCAACAACTGAGAGATTTCCTTGCCATCAAGAAAACTTTCTACCAACCGCTCCCCATACTGTGGGCTGGGGCTTGATCCAGACCAGGCATAGAGTGGAGTTTTGACAGAATGGTTTATTTATTTATTGAATGTACATGCTGCCCATCTCACTCTGAGAAGTGACTCTGGGCAGTATTTGTTTCTATTTTGATTCCTTAAACTTTTACAGCTCTCAATTCTCTGCCATATTGAAGCTTTTAGTCTGAACATTTCTGCCAAATGCATTTTTCACTTCCATTGTTGAAATCTTCTGAGACTTTTATGTTGAGTCATTGTTTGGCTTTTCTTTTGGAATGGTCTTTACCTGTCGGTTCTTTGCTTGCAATCTTTCTTCCCCTGTCCATTTTGCAGGCATGTCGGCTGCTCACCTAGGGGGGTTGGCAGACATGACAACTTGCTGCTGAGCAGTCATTTCAGCACGCTGCATGGGGGATCTGTAATTGTAGACTCTGTTGCATTCTCCCAGATTGCTTGTACATAGATTTGGGAGGGGAAAACCTGGCACAACCTGCCAACATGCTTGTCATACAAGGAAGGGAAATACCACTTCAGAGATCACATGGAGAGCAACACTGATTTAAATTGGTGAATCACAAGGAGAACCTGGGAGACAGCCACAATTCACTGAAGACAGCTGGAAGGGAGGGGCCCAACAGCCAGCAGAAGCTGGGCAGATTTCACCCTTTGACAATAATCAGCTCAGTTGTCACCAAAGTACTACATATTAAGTTTCTGTTGGGAGAAGATGGAATGCATATCCGTGAATTATTTGCATGTTGTATACGAAGGTTAGCTGGCTTGCCTGGGTATGAGAGAAAAAGATGGACATATGGATATATTCCTTTTTAAAATAATTTTGTTAGAGATACATTATACAAGTAAAATTCATACAACTATAAAATAGATACATTAAAGCAAACAAAATATAAAGTGCAGAAAGAAAAAAATAAGATCGAAAAAGAAAAAAGAAACCTCCCCCTTCATCCCCAGCAAGTACAATCAACATAAAGAATTTATCTCTTAAAGTAAAACCAAAGATCTCTTCATTCCATGTTGTCCCCCAGTTTCTATCAACTCATCTCTGAAACCTCATCCCTCCCTATTAAGGCAAAGTCCAGTAGAGATTATCAGAAATGACAACATAAATATTAAGTATTACAAATTATATCTATTAAATTGATGGACATGTCCTTGAAGAATGGCTAACAAGGCATACTCAAACCAGTTAGAGATATTTGCTTGCATATAGCAATCCGAGATCCCTAGTGAAGAAATACTGACCAATTGCTTTAGCCTGAACAAAAAAGGTGTTTGTGTGATTATCCTATCCTATCCTATCCTATCCCATTCTATCCCATCCCATCCCTTTTTTTCCCCTGGGAGGGCTCTTTTGGTAGCATATCAATAAAATCAGGCATCTCTGGATTTGGCGGATGCGAGATTGCATTTTATATTTGTCAGAGTGCACACAGTGTGACTAGGTGAGACGACCCAGGAGCAAATGAAGCACACAGGTTTGCATTTACATATAGTGGTATCCCTACAAAAGCACATATACACACAAGTATTTTAATACAGGCATTGAATAAATAGCAATCAGTAACCAACTACATCACAGAAGCACAGAGAGATATGCCCTCACAGGGTCTCACTTATATTACAGCCTCTTAAAGCGGTAGCAGTCAAATATCCCTACTGACTCATTGTTACTGTTGCATCATCATTACAACTTTATAGCATTACAGTATTACAACCTTACAGCAGCTAGTCAGCTGTTAAATTATCACTACCCTGACACTCCTCCCATTTAAAGCTGAACAGCTGAATGCTTTAACATATTAATGATGCTTTCTATCTCTATTATGTCCACACCTCCTGCTTTGGTTTCTACTATCACTGCTACAAACACTACTAGTACTATTACTACTACTGCTTCTGGAACTGCTCCTAATTTCATTTTCTAATGGCTCTGTACAATCTGTCTCATTACTTTCTATTACATCCTGTTCACCATCTCTTGGTTGAATACCTTCACTTTCTCTATGCAGGTCAGTCTGGTTTCTCTGTCTGCTTGACATTCTCTGTCTCCCTGACATTCTCTTTAACTTCAGCTTCCTCCATTTGTCCTGTTCTGCCTTAGGCAATGAGATGGTGTCATTGTCTTGATACTTAAGTAGTTCATTACGAATACTACCTACTCTAACCCCACTAACAGTGAACCACTCAGGAGGTATTCCTTTATTACATCTTTCAGGTCTCCTAGGTATAACTCTGTTTGCCTTGAGTTTTTCCTAGTCCCCGGGTACACCCTGGATTTTTTCTCCTTACAAACAGTGCAATCTAAGTACATCTTGCACTGGTTTAGTTTAAGCCCCTCAGCTAGATCTGGCATCTTCTACAGTACTCTAAAACTTGCATGCCCCAACCTCCTGTGCAATAAATGTACACAGTTGTCATGTGTGGGAGTGTTTGTAAGTGTTCATGTATACCTAAGCTCCTGTCTTTCTAGAACATACAGACCATTCTTCTTAACCCCTCGTGCACGAATTCTTCCACCTTTCCTGATGGAGTACTGTCCTCCTGCAAACAGTATATCATACTCTTGGCTATCTAACCTGGAAACACTCAACAGATTATGATCCAATTCAGGTACATATAGGACATTATCTAATGTTTCCCCTATCTCAGGCACATACACTTTACCTTTACCTTTTACAGCATATTGTTGACTATTGACCAAACTAACAAATGTCTTCTTTGCTGGTCTCAAGCCAGAAAATGCTTGTGGATTATTAGCAATATGCTGACTTGCCCCACTGTCCAACACTCAAGTGTTCCTGGTGTTTTCAAATGCTGTTGCTGCCAGGGAAAATGACGATGATGAAGAACCACTTCTCATGTATTGAGTAGCCCTATGTCCTTGTCTTGCTGCTCCTCTGTTTCTCCTCTCAGGGCAGCATCTCTGGAGATGTTCTGTAGACCCACACGTGTAGCACCGCTTCACTGTGTAAACAGTCTCAGCTGCTCTGCCGGCATCCTTTGATATTACAGATGTTGGCTTGTGCTGAGCATTATCTCCTTCCTTTCCTGGTAGCCTCTCCAGCCTTTTCTGTTCTTCCTCCAACAATCGACCAGTTAAATACGTCATGGTTAAGTCCCTTTCTTGCATGGACTCTAAGCTAGTCACAAAAACATCCCATGAAGTGTCCAAAGAACTGAGCACCACATACACCTTGTATGCCTCAGTAAATGTTATTCCTCTTATCTCTAATTCCAGGAATGTCTTTCTCATAGCCTGAAGGTGTGTGGACATGCTCTCCCCCGGCTTCAGTTGTGCTTTATATAGTCTCCTTGTCGGCAACAGTTTATTGCCCGCAGTCTCTCTAACATAAACACTGCATAAAGCTTTCCAGCACTCTTTCGCAGACTGGAGACCCCTCACATGTATCAGCTGACTATCTTCTACAGCCAGAATTATGATGGCTAATGCCTTTTCATTCCTTCTCCGGTCCACATCATCCAGGACTGCTGGTGGATCAGTAACTATCATCCACAACTTCTCCCTTCTCAGGTACATCTCCATCTCTAAAGTCCACAAGAGGTAGTTTGCCTCACTCAGCTGACACACCACGAAACCTCCTCCCATTAAGCCATGTCACTTGTTTCCGTTATAAGCACTAACCACTAGCAAACCACAATGCACAGCCCCTCTGGTTCTGGTGCAAGCTCACACTGGGTTTCTCTTCTCTCTGGTTTCTCTAGTCAGCCTGTCCTTCTCTCTGGGCTTTTCTCTGAACTGGGCCCATAACCTGTCAGAGTACACACAGTGTGACTAGGTGAGACAACCCAGGAGCAAATATAGCACATAGATTGTATTTAAAAATAGTGGTTTTTATCCTAAAAAGCATATATACATACAAGTACTTTTATATAGGCCTTGATATACAAGAGCAAGCAGTAACTGGCTTCAGTACCACTGTAAGCATACACACTGAGAGAAGAGAGAGACATGCCCCCACAAGGTCTGTTTTATATTGCAGCCTCTTAAAGTGGTAGCAGTCCAATAACCCTGTTGACTCATTGCTACTGTTGCATCATCATTATAATTTTACAGTATTACAGTATTACAACCTTACAGCTGTTAAATTAGCATTACCCTGATATACTCTGCAAGTAAATGATATAAAATCACGAAGATCCTTAAGTGAAGCAATTCATTAGAAGTCTCAATTCACAAAGGCCCTGATTCTAAATTAAAATAATTAGCAAACTACAGGGAATAGAGATGAAATATGTTCACACAGCAACACTGGATTACAGCTTTTTATAAAACTCACAATGTAGATATTTGGTGAGTATATACCTACATAGGTATAGCAGATATATCTTCTTAAAGACATAGAAAAAGCATCTATAAAATGGCTCATCTAGAAAGCCTCAGACTTTTTGAACTAGTTTCCTTCAAGAATAGTCACTAAATATGTAACAGAGTATGGAAAATATTAGTAACAGCAGCAGCTACAGAGGGAAGTTTAAAAAGGCAAGATGGTGGAAGTAGCATTGCAATTCAAGTGCCTCCTTTTGCCTGGGGATGCATACACTGTGTTTGTATTGCAACACTGCATTTGTTATGTTGTTTTTGACTTCTCCCCTCATCGACACCAGTGGGGAATAAGAAATAAATAATCCATTATTCAGTCTTTTGTCGGGGCCAGATTAATGTGAGCACCTAAGAAATAAAAATGAATCTAAAATAAAAGAGGTTGGAAGACCTCATCTGCAGTTCTCTGAAAGATATCTGCCCCTTTCAGTTTTTCTGAATTTTTGTGTATCCTTACCACTGTCACGAAAGCTTCATAAGATCCTATTGGTACAATAAATGAAATTTGAACAAAAAAAATGATATCAATGTTTGGTGCTTATTTAATTTACATCATAAACAAAATCATCCTTCATGCAAAGATGTACAGTAGCTGTGAGAGATAAAACTCTTTGTCATCTGAAGCTAAAATGCAAGCAAGTCTACAAGTAAATGATTACAGTATTTTGCAACAGCCAAGCCACATTCCAGACACATCTAGACCTGAACAAAAATTGTGGAAGGGTCTAAAAAGAGCCGTCTGTGCTAGAAAATCTTCAGAAGTTATTGAATTAAAATTGAATTGATCAAATTGAATAGACCAAATTTCTATACAATGATGTGAGAGTCCAATCAATAGCAACAGGAAAATGTCTGATTGTAAGTACTGATCCCCGGAGGTAATAATTTTGGCCTATTTGTGCTGGAAAAAGAGGCCTACTATCAATTCCTTCAGCCAAGGAATTTCTGCTGGTGGAATCCAGAAGAGCCTTTTCTTCCGAGATCCCTGAACTTTGGAATATCTTGCTGCAGGAAATAAGATCTGCCCCCCTCTTTTTCAGCCTTCAGGAAAAGCCTTAAAATATGGCTTGCTGATTGGCATTGAGTCCTGAAGGAGAAGCTACTGGCACATTGATAAAGAAGGCACCCTCCATTCCTTTGCTTCAAAGTTTTCTGTTTAAGTTTTAATTGTTAATTTTAATTTTTTGAAATTTTACCCTGTTTTTATATTTAAAAGTATCTGGGTATTTGTATATTTTTATTACACTGTAAGCCATTCAGAGTTGCCTTGAATCAAGAGATGCGAGGCAAATACATTTAATAATCCTGGCATATTGCTATTTGGATGAATCGGGGTATGAAATAAATGAATCCATTTATGGTGTTATTGTTCACTCAGATCTCTCTTTAAACCAATGATGCATTAAATTCTGATAACATTCATGCAAAATCCGAAAGGAGGCAAATGCTTTTACACAGAACTGCACTAATATAGTATCCTAAACTACAATTTTGTTAAAAGATTGCTATTGGAGGAAGACAGCAGAATAAATATAACTTAAAGTGTCATTTTTTTATTCCACAAGAGCTTTTTAAAGTTTAAGAAGCCTACTATATTAGTTGCAAATGATCCAATACTCCAAAGGTTAATTTTCAATTTTCACTGTGAAAGGTTACTATTACATTCTGACCTGTAAATTGCATCTTTCCGTTAATACCCTATCATCTCATTTGTGCCCCTTTGCAACGGAGGACTTGAATGTTCTATATTTGGTGACTCACATCTGTTTATTATTTAGTTTATGCTTGGCTTCACATGCTGGTTGAGTTGGCAGTTTGTAGCACAACCTCATTTCAGATAGTTGTACCTGTGTGCACGTAAAAATCAAGGAACCAAATCACCTGATTTTGTAATTATTAGATTACTCTAAAATTAAGCAATCAACACTTAAAAATATATTAAACATATAAAAATACTTAAGAGAAAATTAAAAATACATTATGACTCTGATTAGATAACCAGAAAGTTAGCTGCTCCTTGAGGTAATTAACTCACCTGCCAGCAGGGCAGTTCAGAGATGACTCAATCAGTTGTATAATAGCTATTTCTGGAGTCTTCCCAGATAGAGGAGATTAGGAGACAAATATGCCTCTTTCTTTCAGTAATTAAAAAAAGAAGTGGCCCCTCAGATAAAGTGGGGATGGAGCTGTGACTCCACCCTTTTGCCATCTCTCTCCTGTAACTTCTTCTGTGATAGCACAAAACATATAAATCGGACAGTCCCCTTTTTGCCTGCTTTGAAAGCAAAGAGAATTCTGAATTCCTGACATGGTTGACTGAGTTTGGCACTAAATTGGCTATTTCAGGTTCTAACTGGGCTAGTTTGGAGTTAGTTTTCAGAATCGATAGGCTGTGTTTGAATGTTTCCATAACATCCTACTCCTCGTCTAGTTAACTGATCGTATGAGCCATAGCTATATAAACATATAACCTTGCATCTCACATTTTTTTCTCTTGCTCATTAAAACAATGCTCACAGAATCCATTCATGAGCATGAAACAGGACCATAATCTAATTTATTTTGAATACAGTACCTTTGGACTACCACCAAAACATTTGGACTCTTTCTAGAAGCATCTTTTCCTTTTCTGCATTTTTCTAGTTCTTTGATTCAACAAGAGAAGTATTTTTAGGATTTTTTGATTCAACGAGAGAAGTATTCCCTGCTTCCCCCCCCCCCCCAATGCTAAACACCACTCTTGCTGTCTTCTAGAGGTTTCTCTGAGCCATTAGATCCACACTGTTGATAAAGGCATAGGGTAGGGACGAGAGATACCATTTTGAAAGCAGATATAGCTCTTCCACTAAAGAGAAATGCTTTAATTCCTTTGCCTGGTCTAAGACTTGGGATATTGGATTTTTTTTGCACAGGGATGATACATAGAGAATTAAGAAATGCAATCCTTCTTAATGATAGAGCTAACTCAAGATTTTACTGTCTCATCTGTTGCACATGTAAATCAGATTTTAATTCTTTTGCTGTGAATTCCTAGTTTCGGGCAGAATGAAGGGTCCCCCAAGTCTATTATGATCTGAATCAGTCTTGCTCCACAGACACTAGAGACAAGCACTTATTTGGTGCTCACAGCTACCATTTTGAACATTCTAACTACTCCTTCCACTGATATTATCACATGCCCCAATTCCACTGCTGTTCCAGAACTAGTCTGAGTTTGGACCATAGGTTCAATGCCTATGTGATTCAAGAAAAGCATAGCATATATAGTAGCCATTGTTAAGCCTTTGCCTCAATACATTCTGAAAAAAAAGAGAACACCAATTCAGCTTCTGACAAAAATTTCTCTCCAAAGTGGAGTCAACCCTACTCCAAATCTAAACTGATTATTCCGTGATGTTTCTGGTTTTAGGCTTCTACACACACAAAAAAGACAAACTTACAAGATTAATTCACATGATAAAATCATCCTGCTTGCATAAAATATTAATATAGTGTTTAAATGTTCCAATTGTTGGAATTATAGAAGTATAAGTTAAAGACAATTAATTTCTATAGTTTCTTTAAAATTGAAATTAATCAATCTTTTATAATAAAGATCTATTTTTTTATGACAAGATTTTGTGATTTTTGAACTCATTGCTCTGTCCATTTATATTTTTTTACATTGTTTATTTCATCATTTTAGCACCGGTTTAACTGAATATACACTTCAGAGTAATTCTGCTGATGCTTTTTGAGTCCTCAACATGTTTTCTTTCTTTGCTGTGCTATGGAGGGCACTAGGAGTAGACAAAAAACTATTTTTTTTCATAGAAAATGAAATATTGATCACTTATCATAAGAAACAATGAGTCTGGCATAAGTAGAACTCATGCTATGAATACAGAATAAGTTACTAATCTGAAGCTACAGTAGCTATATGCATTATAATGATGCCCTAGTGCTAACTTTCTTTAAAATGAATGAGGGTGCATTTAAATAGCTAGAGTTATAGATTCTAGGAATGGAAGAATCAGCTGTATTATAAACTGTATCTTGTATCTTTCCAATAGTTTGCCGTGAGCTTATCCTGCAAATTGCTTTATATGTTATAAACTGTAAGAATATCATTACAAAGCACAGTATACAAAATTGAAAATATTTTATTATTCAAGGTTGAATGCATAAAACTAGATTGTTAAAAGGTTGTTTATTAACTAAACATATTTTGATAGGTCACTTATAAAGAGAAAAAGAAAACATCAGTTGAGCTGTTTTGCTAAATAAAGCTTCAGGGTACAATATTCACAGCTTTATTCAATAAAATTACTTTTAAAATAGTAAGTGTGATTGGGAAACACTAGCATCATCCGTCAACCAAACTGCAAGAAAGCTAAATAATGAACCATTTACATTATTTTCCTTAGGCTCCAATAATCTGCAGGCATTGCATCAATATAGCTCTTTAAAAAAAGTATGATGAAGACATATTCTTTTAAACTTAGTTTTAAAAAAACCCACACCAACTCCTGCAATGAGTTGCAGGCTATTTTAAAGATTTGTGCAACTTTGTCTTTTTTAAACAAAATTTGAAAATCATTAAAAAGTTAAATTTATAAAAACATTTAGAAGACTAATTTTAAGGATTACAAAATGATGCTGATTAGTCCACAACTAAGCAAGCTAAATCCTGATTGACTGTTCAGCCAAGATTAGCCACAAAATCCTGCCCGAATAGAATGAAGCTATTTTGTTAAACAGTACAAAACCAGGAGTAAGCAGAGGCAGTGAACAAAAAGCTGGATTGACTGCATTTTAAATAGTCCAAGTTTTGGTAGAAAGAAAACAAAGTGCTTTATTAGATATACAATCCAAAATCTACTTGCCTAAAAATCTCAAAGCATGGTAAGGGGAAATCAATGCTTTTCTTGAAGTTTTTAATGAAGATTGTAAAACTAATACAAACTAAGCTAGAAAAAAATATAAGTAAAAGAAAAATTCAGAAGATGCAGAAAAAGAACAAAGGGAAAAGAAAAAGTATAAGAGAAAAGAAAAAGCTAACAAAGGGAATAATAAAGAAGTGGCTTTCAACCTTCATCACACCAAGCATAAGCTAACATGCTCTTTCACCCTCTTTTAAAGTTACAAATAAAATAAAAGAACTTCTTCCCATACTCTAATTTTTATCTATATGCAATCCAGAAATTGTAATCTTTTCTGTCCTGGTTCTGCAAAAAGGTTATCAGAAATAACAAATGAAATCCTTAATCCTTGATTTGATCCTTAATCAAAGAATCCAACTTTAGAGTTCTTCTTTTTGCTTTTCATAATCTTAACCTTTAAATCATTTCAATAACATCACAGGATTTGATCTCTTATCAATCTTTGGGATTCAAGTGGAGTCTTCAAAGGTTTCACCAGCCCACACCGTAAATCCCATAGAGGGGTCCTCCAGGATTTCTTGTCCTATCTGTTCCATGTTCAAATCTTTTTCTTTACGTAAAGAGGCATCTTCCAAAATTTCTTGTTGCAGCTGTTCCAATGCTAGATTCTTTCCTGGATACGTCTTTTGTATTCCCATTTTGATAATACCTATTTTGTTGTCTTGCATCTCTTCAAACACTGCAATATCTTTATCAAGTAAAAGTTGTTGTTTTTTTTTAAAAAATTCTCATAATTTTCTAAAAAATTATCCACTGAAATCTGTATCCTTTGATATTTTAGTTACTATTTTTTCAATCCAGTTATTAAAAAAAACAGTATAACCATTTTAATTCCTTTCTGCCTGGTACTTTAATTGTCTGTAGCATCCATTGGCAACCATTATCAAGTCTCAGTTCCTAAAATAGGTTCAGTTCCGTTTCAGTCACTTCCCTCAAGTATATTATTTAACTATATATTTGTTTTTCAAGTCTTGTAGCAAAGATAACCAAAATTCCAAATCTCTCGGGTCTCCCAATCTGTTTAAAACTTTCTTAAATTAAAATTATTTTTTAAATTATTTTTTGCTTTTTGCCAATTGCATATTACTTTAAATGCCAGCCAAATTCATTTTTAAATCAGATTTGGAAACGTTCAGTTTAGCCACTTTATGAGCATAGCTTCAAAACGGCAAGCTTAATTTGACACCTTGTGAATTTTACCTTCTTTGGATTTAATGACTTTGCAATTGCTGGCAGCAAAGATGTCATTTTCCTTGACTCTCGGCGCTCAAACTCATGGGAGATGGCTCTTTTTAGGATCACTGCAAGAGGAACACTTATTGTCATCTTCCACTTGTCCCTTCTCTAGAGAATTCAGAAGGACCAGTCTAATCACTCATCTTTCATTCTACACAGTGATTGTCATCTCTGGTCATTTGTGAGATGTTTTCAGTCAGCCAAGACTTAAACCAGAACTCCACAAATCAAGGTTTTCTTGTATTCTTTCACTTTTCAGATTCAGGAGACCGCACTCTACTGATCTGCTCTTTTATTTCTTCTTGCCCACTTTATGGTCCAGTTCCCTCAAATCAGTTTTCAAACATCAAGCCAATACAGTATAGCACCTTACAAAGGCCAGTAAAATACAAAACTGTTTATACATCAAAAACAATGTAAAAGTTGGGTAAAAGTAATAGATTGAAACACAGGTGTTAAGATGAATTAATTGAAGCTTTGAGTGTTCTGTTTCTGTCAGAACAAACTTGAGACATTTTAAGTGTTCTGGCTATATTTAACAATGGAAACAAAGAATCAGCTGCTGGTTCCTTTTTTTTTTCCCACCCAGGTCAGTGTGGTAGTCGTTGGATACTTATCTACCATTCAAATTGTGTAAAATATTGTTAATGAAAACTTTAAAATAAATGTCCACAAGAAACAATAGGAATACAATTATGGCCTCAAAGGCTAAAAATCCATTTAGAATAACATCTATTATCAGAAAAGTTCTCCCAGAAAACAAAAAAGCAGGTTTATGTAATTTGATTAATTAATCCCTCCGTAATACCCAACCAAAAATATAATAACTTTTTAGAATTCATTTCAATTAATATATGTCCCTACAAGTTTTCTCAATGTTTTCATTAAAAAAAACACTTCCTTGGTTTAATTGAGTTTTATCTTTACCTTGGCAATCTGGAAATAAATAAATAGCAAAATCATTGTTCTCTCCTGACGTTTTTGTTTGCACGCAGGGTGTAGCTACTGACTAAAAAAAGTAAATAAATCACCAAGATCTATAGTACTTTCAATGATATGAATGACATTAGCCTTACAACAAGATATAGAGCATACACATATTCACTAAATAACTTGGCCATGCTGCTGCAAACACTCTTCTTCTATCAGACCTTATGCTAAATAGCTTCTTTCTTCTTAAACTGTATTCCCACAACAGCCCATCCAGGCTAATCAAGATCAATCAGACACAACCTGTCTCTGCCACTAAGCTAGCAAGACGGGGAAAACCTCGTCAAAAAAAAATGTTCTAAATACAAGTAGCAAAGCAACAGCCCACTTATAGTTTCGCTACTTACATTCCTTGGCACATTCATGTTTTGTTTCATATTCAGAACACACTGTTTCCTGGTTTGAAGAAAGCTTTCAGAACATATGTTTTGTTTCAAGCTTGGGACGCTAAAATGACTATCTTCAGATCGGAACACTTTCACTTTGCTAAAGTTAATGGTTTATGAAACCTAACATAAATAGGTATATTTGAAAAGATGTCTGAAATATACCTGATATGGGCTTATAAATATTCCACAAAAGTGCAAAGTAATTATAAATCAAATAAATGGAATAAACACAAATAAATGTAATGTATATAACTGGCATAATTCCCTGTGAACAACAATCGGCTCCAGTAGAAGGAACTTATGTGAAAACAGGATCATGCACAATAATTTGGGAAAGTATTTTACATGACTGCAATGAACCTTCAGAAATATGTCATTGCACAAAGAAAAAACTAAGATATTAGTGAAAAATGTTACAGAAAAACAGAAAAAAGAGATAGTTAAGAGTCTAGATATA
>JANHFL010008706.1:244116-257169 GCA_032468155.1 Oxyrhabdium leporinum
ACCCCCACCCCCCCCCCCCCCCCCCGCGGGTCCGCAAAGCCGGAAAGGTTGGAAATGCTGACTTAGAAGATTTGATGTCACCACAATATTGTTTGAATGGAGACGGACTCCTTTTATACCACACAAAAATAGACTATCTAGAAGTGTTCTCATTTATTTAAATTATGCATATTGAGAGAAATCAACCACTATGAAATTTCAGGAGTTTGAGACAACTTTCATGACAAAATACACATACTTGTGGTAGAGTCATTATTTTTAAATTCATGCCCTTGTACTTGATGTGATTATTTTTTTTATAATACAGCAGGGTATGTTATAAAGTAAAATATGATAAATTGAAATCTTTTTGACCTTGCATCTTTCCTTTAAATCTGGACTAGTGTAGATAATGTTGAAAATCATCAGCATAATTCAAGAAACCTCTTTGTGTGAAAGTTGAAAATGGTAAAAATGATCCTTCCCCAAACTTAAAGGCAATTATTTTCTTTCCAAACTCTTCTGTTTAAAAGAAGGTTCCAAACAGTCAGCTTTAGCTTATACTCACATTTCTGGGAAAAATATCTTTACAACTGAGAAACTAGTCTGTTTCTTGAATTTGGGTGAGGGGTGGGGATTTTTTCCCCTTTGCAAATAGATTTAGATAATAAAATAGATTCTTGCTGTATCTTATCTTACATAAATTTTGCAAACTTTTACCTATTTGAAGTATTTATAAGAGGTTAGGAAGAGAGAGATAGAATTCCCGTTGAACTGTTTAGAGAAGATTAGTAACAAGAATTTATTCTGTCCTTATTTGGTACAAATGAAAAAAAGAGGAAATGAATGAATAATACAAAACGGAAAAAAAATCAGAATTAGAAGTCACAATACAAGGAAACAAAAAATCATACCAATATTTATTAAAATAATTTCAATTACTATCATGATCTTGACTACAAAATATTAATCGCTCTGATTTATATGCATAAAAAAGGCTTGTAAGCACCAGAAAAAGAAGTCCTGTGAAACTGTTCCTTATACTGTATTCAGAATGCAAATTCACTGCATTTTCTTATGATTAGAGAGCCAGTTTTGCTCATTTACAGGGATTTTTTAAAATATAAATTAGTATAAATTTTACATTTCTTCTGGGAGCAATTAAAAGAATATGTGGGAGGATAATCTGAAAAATAAAATTTTATTTTTTGTCTCAGGATTTACGGTAGCTATTCAGGTAAAAACGTCTCAATTTTAAAGAGCCTCTAAAGTATCTTATTCTTAAATCACATTCTACTGTATACAACTTTGAGAATTGGTTGAATGAAAAAAGTTTAGTCTAAAAGTACTTAAAACAACCTTTTCCTCTTTCAAAAGACATTATCTGGATGAAGCTTTTGTTCTTCGAGTCCTTACTCAATTGACTTTGGCCCTGAAAGAGTGTCACAGGAGGAGTGATGGTGGTCACACTGTGCTTCACCGAGACTTGAAGCCAGCAAATATTTTCCTTGATGGCAAGAAAAATGTGAAGCTTGGTGACTTTGGCCTGGCTAGAATACTTCATCATGATACCAGTTTTGCAAAAACATTTGTTGGTACACCATATTATATGTCTCCAGTAAGTGTCCTTCAAACTTTTTCAGATTAGTTTTGTTCTACGTTAGCATGGTCAATATATAATAAATCTGAAAACAAAACTACATGTATTTTGCCAAGCTATACTAAAGTAACTTGTTTTTTTTTAACAGCTTAAATTAATTGAACTAAAATGAATTGACATTACACTAGGCTTCTTCCTAATTAAAGTGCTACTGACAGAAGTCTTCCTATCTGTCTGTCTCCCTTTATATGCCCCAAATTTGCCCTGTGAGAAAGAAGGGGAATGCTTATTGGGCAAGTAGAAGTCTGATTACAAGTTTCTGAATTTTGTTCAAAACTATTGGAGAGCCAGTTTGGTCTAGTGGTTAAGGCACCAAGTTAAAAAGCAAGAGACTGAGTCTTGCCTTAGTTATCATGAAAGCCAGCTGGGTGACCTTGGACCAGTCACTCACTCTCAGCCCAACTCACAGGGCTCTTGTTGTGGGGAAAATAGGAAGAGGAAGGTGTGGTGGATATGTTTGCCACCTTGAGTTATTTGTAAAAATAAAGTGGAATGCAACAGAACAAACAAATTAGGAATTATTTATAATGTGATACTTGTCATATCTCGGTTAATAGCTACAATTTTAAAAGTACATATTTTTTCCATGGATTTTTAAAATATTAAGAAGGCATTGAAAAGAATATATTCTGTATATCTTTCTGAAAATACTCCAAACATCATTTAATGGCATCACTTTAATCAAAACTGCTGTTATGTATATAATATATTAAAAAAAGAATATTTTTAGAAAAAACACCTACAAAAATATTGTGGGGGGAAAAATGTTTAGCACCTTCTAAAACTGTTAGGAGAGAAAAATTTAACACCCCCTTAAAAGGTAATGAGTGACTGAAGGGAGTGTTTTCTTGGAATTTCAAATCAGCTTTTGTCTTTTCAGTGCTGGTATAATCCAGATCTAGAGTAATATGGTGCTGGAGATGCTGCTTCTACACTTACTAACAAACTGAACCAACACTTAAATATCTAATGGAGCATGAAATGATATCTACATTGAGTCTGATTGTACTTGAAGTATTCCCACAAAAAATTATAGGGCTTAAGTTAATCATTTACTAAGCTTTATTCTTACTGTGTAGTTTTGCTTTCCTGATCTAGAACCTTCTAAGATATATTGAGACGAAAATCTTTGAACTGATTTCTTAGCAAGCAAGGTCATGCTGGTAGATAATTCCAGAAGATACAGGCTGGGTTTACTCAATATACAAAGCCAGATTATTCTGGTTGTTTTATATATATATATTCTTCTCTGAAGCTAGTATTATGGTTTATTCAAACTATGACTTAGGTTTTGGGGAGTGCTATTTTGAAAAAGACTAGGTTGGGAAGGCTGTCCACTATTAAGGATTGCTTACAGCTGAATCAGCGGTCCCCAGCCTTTTTGGTTCTGCAGACCGGCAATGATGGTGGTGGTGGTGGGGAAGAGGATGGTTTCACACATGCTTGCCCCCCATTTGCGTGGCGCAGTTCCCAACAGACCAGGGGTTGGGGACCCCTGAGCTAAATAGTTCTCCAAACTATATGTTACTAAATAATTGATTTCCTAGAACAGTGTTTCCTTTAATTTGCCATTTTATTGCCATGAAATTATTTATATTTTAATAACTTTTAATCTCATTTTTAGGAGCAAATAAATCGCATGTCTTATAATGAAAAATCTGACATATGGTCTCTAGGCTGTTTGCTATATGAGTTATGTGCACTGTCGTAAGTATTGTACTGCAAATGTTTTTAAGCATATATTTGAGAGTAATATTAAGCAGCTGTTCAATATAGCTAGATCCTTGATGTCAAGCAATAGGACAATATTTTACAACACAATTCTCTAGAAAGTTTAATAGTGACCATTTTGTAGATTTAAAATTTAAAAGCATGCCATTCACTTTTCCTAGACCTCCATTTACAGCTTTTAATCAGAAAGAGCTAGCAGAAAAGATAAGGGAAGGAAAATTCAGACGAATCCCATTCCGTTATTCAGAACAGCTGAATGAACTCATCACAAAGATGTTAAACCTGAAGGTAAGATGACTTCTGAAAAAAAAAAGACGAGCTGTATTGAAGGAGCTGTATGTGGAAAATGTTCTAGCTCTAATGTCCCCACTCCATTTAACTTTTAATTCCCCACCCCTTTGCCCTATCTCACTAGAAGGTGCTCTTGAGAAGGAAGTGCATTTGTGTGACTGCTTAGTCTTTAATGTAACCAAGTGCCAGTAGTGAAATTAAATCCAGTTGCTAGAGAAAGATATATACACCTGCCTATGCCTATGTAACCTTTCTCTAGCATTTTTAAAAAGCACTTTTTTGTAAGCTAAATATGTATTTTTCTGATTTCAAGGATTATTGCCGACCGTCAGTTGAAGAAATACTACAGAATTCATTGATAGTTGATTTGGTATCTGAGGAGCAAGTGAGAATTTTGGAGAGGAAAGGGCGACGATCAGACCAGGATAAAGTAGAAAGAGTTTCAGGAACGCCAACTAATGAATTAAAACTGAAAGAACAACAGCTGCAAGAGAAAGAGAAAGCTATAAAGGAAAGGGAACACAGACTAGAACGTAAGCAAATTAATAAAACATGTATGTGGTATTCCATTGCTGGCTGCCATGAGCTTAATCATTACAACAAATAATTCTTTGTCATGCCTAAGGTGAAATTATAAGCTTATAAGCTGTAAACCGCCCCGAGTCTTCGGAATGGGGCGGTATATAAATGTAAAAATAAATAAATAAATAAATAAATAAATAGAGATTTGAAATAAAGGAAAGAGCACAGCGAAATTCATGGAATTTCAGAACACTTATAATTTGACTTCTAGTGTTCTGAAGTAGTTAACTGATACTCTGACAGCAATTGAATTCTAAACATCCACAATGTTAAAGTGATTATTGTAGTCTTAAGGATTCAAATGATGGCTGAACTATTTAATAAGGTAGCGCATTAAATGGATAACACAACTTCTCTCCCATGAAAATTCAGAGTGACTTTGGGTCTTTCAGTTCAAGGTGCCTTAGGGGGTTGTTGTTTATAGAAGATTTGGTGGCTAGCATGCTATTTATAGTGCCTTGAGTAAAAGACAAGGTGTTTTTAGCAAATAATACAATGCAAATTTTATAGCTGAGCTTAGGGCATTACCTACACTAGTATTTGGATTTCACAAAGTATTTTAATTGCATACAGGTTTTCTCATAGACAGAATAAAGTTATTACAGGTAGTCCTTGACCACAATTGAGCTCAAAATTTCTGTTGCTAAGTGAAACAATTATTAAGTGAGTTTTGCCCCATTTTACGACCTAACTTGCTCCAGATGTTAAATGAATCACTGCATTGTTAAATTAGTAACACAGTTGTTAAATGAATCTGATTTCCTCGTTGACTTTGCTAGTCAGAAGGTTGCAAAAGGTGATCACATGACCCTGGAACATTGCAACTGTCATAAATATAAATCAGTGCCAAGTATCTGAATTTTGATCACATGACAATGGGGATACTGCAATGGTTGTAAGTGTGAAAAACAGTCATAAGTCATTTTCAGTGTCGTTATAACTTTGAATAGTCACTAAATGAACTGTTGTAAATTGAGGACTACCTGTGCTATTAAAATAAAGAAATGTTATGTGTCTGTCTGTCAAATAAAATACCAGTGGTGTTAACTGCAATCTTATAAACATACTTTTCTTTTTGTTCTAGAGAGAGAACGAGAATTGTGTATTCGGGAGAGATTAGCAGAGGACAAATTGTCTAGGTCTGTTCTTAAATGTTTGAAATGTCTTAGTTTGCTACAATAAGGTTTGTTTTAAAAATATCATGGCATAGGTTTTTGTGGCTGGATCTTAACTGGAAAGGTTACGAGACCTCCCATGTGTGGAGTTTAAGTCCTGGTATCCTCCAGCCATTATGGCCCTTTATGAGAATTCTGGATATTAAAACATGTGCATTTGGATGGAACATACTGTATGCTGGGAAAGGCTACAGAGCTATAACAATATTTGCTAGCCTTCAGAATGCTTTAGATTAATGGAAATAATTTGGAAATCATTTTAATATAAGCTTTGTTTGTTCTAATCAACTCCTTTTTATAGGGCTGAGAATTTGATGAAGAATTACAACTTATTCAAGGACCATAGATTCTTCCTGCCAGCAACTTGCCCAGGTAGGAGAAGATACAGGAAACTCCTACTGGATTACTAACCAGGGATACAGAAGCTTCCATCATTAGCTTTCTTCTATCTCTATGGCTGATATCAGCCTTCTGGAATTGTGATAATCCCAGAATATTATAAAATACTTTACTGTTGAATTATGTAGAAAAGCAAGACCTCCTATACTGAACACATGGCTCTGTGGTTCCTAAAGATCTGAAACTAAGCATAGTAAACAATAAAAAATGCTTCAAGAGTTGTGAAATTCAGGTTTCAGTAATGGCCCTTCACAAATCATGAAGTATACATGCTTCGGGATTGTAAGAAGCTTTCCCTATATGGAAAATTATGACTTCTACTAAACCTTTTCAAATTACTGTGAGTTGTGATTATTTTGTGTGTTTGATCAGAAACAAAGTATGTATTCATAAAAGAAACAATCTCTATTTCTATTTTTATGTGCAACTTGGCTGTTACACCTGGTATATCGTTACTACGTTTGGGTGACATTGTGTAAATATAGCTATTTAATTCACCCACTCTTTGTTCTTTATTTTTATATGTTTCAGTCTTCATTTTCTTGAACTGTGAAATTAGTCCTTAATAAAATATATTTTACTACTTTGTAAATAAGAAAATGAGATTTCTGTAAGGTAATGATACATTTCAGTGGTGCTAATTTTAAAAATTAGGTCTTCATTCTTAAAGTCATTAAGTTTTACTATTCTTACGTATGCCACTATATTCCTGTGTAGCTGATTTCAAAATAATGCACTTTGGCTGGTTTGCAGACTGGATTACAAGGAGTTATTGCAATCTTGGAAATTCTTCTCTTCTTGAAAAGATGTTTCCCACAAAGTATTTGGGGCTTCCCTTGAAAAATAACATTTTGAGCATATACAGCTTCAAAGCTTTTTTGAAAATACAGCTTCAAAGCTTTAATGAAAACTTTTTTTAAAGAAAACCATTACAAATAAAAGGCTTAGTTGTCTAGGAGCTAAATACATTCCATTTTTAAAAATTTGATGTAGAAACAGTTGTCTCTTAAATATCAGTTGCCCTTAATTCACTTGAACAATAACAACCTGGTGCTGTATTAGAACAAATAGAGGACTATCCTGTTTTCACAATAATTGAAATTTAAACTAACAATAGCTAACATATTAAGCAAGGCACTTATGCATTTAGTCTGCCCTCAGCCCGGTAGACTTCAACAAATGTATTGCCGGAAAATATAGTTACCTCAAAAATGCTTATTCACTAACAGGGCAGTAATAAAGATAATTAAGGAATGGTTCTGGATGGCATATAAATAATGATAATAATGGCTCCTGTCACTGAGCAATCATTTTTCTTGACAGTGTAGCTCTTACATATGGTATCATTTAACTAATTCCACTACAAAAAAAATCATCAGAACCAAATACATATTGTCTTTTAAGAGGCAGGATTTTTTTTGAATCTGCTATTATTAGGTTTTGATTAAAACTTCAAATAGATAACTTCTATATTAAATTGACATTACCAAAAATGTATGAGGGTCTGTGCTGAATCATACTAATGACCTCTTTACAGTTTTGTCTCTGTAGTTATCAACCAGATGTTTTTGAATGGCATATTCTATACTTTTATTAATTTATTCCTACCCAAGATAATGGGGCCTAATTTAGCTTCTGTGTATGCTATACAAAGAAGTTCTTCCTTTTACCTGCACCGAGTGTAAACACTGCTTGAAGCAGAGCTGCAAATATACTCAACTATTCAACTATATAATAAAAAAATATTTTTTTTCTTAATATTGTATTTTGGATGGCATGTATTCTGCAGGCTTAAGGACTTTGGTTGTTGTATTCTCTGATAACCACATTTATAGCATTTTTCACAACAACTTATATTTTTCTATGCTGGCTGATGCAAGAGGCTCTGCTTATATAAACCTAAAGGCTTTTAGCTAGGGATTAAAGAAGGGAACAGATTGAATATAAATGTTCCATATTTTAGATACTTTTCTAAAATGAAAAAATTTACAAATGCAATAAAATATAGTATAGCAAATTCTGAAAACTCCATGGATAACTACTTCAATAAAATTTTACATTGCTATAATAATTATTTAGAATTACAGAAAATGTTACTTAACATACGAGTAAGCAAGTTTTATTCTATATGGTAAATATCTGTTAGCAGACCTAATCATTGTCAGGATGGAATGTGTGATGTCCATCTGTTAGATGGATACTTGGATACAGTTAAAATTAAGTTTCTCCTTCTCCTTGAATGCCACTAAGATATGTTCTTTAGAGCAGTAGGAGGAACATGCATTTGTGCAAATAAACATTTGGTTGCTAAATGTTCCCCTGAATATTAAATAGAATTAAGCTTTAGTTCCTCTGTAAAATGTTTAGGTTTTGGAGGAAAATAAAACAAACTTTCAGCTAAGAGTTATGATTTGTCCCATCATTTTGCTGATCTTTAGCCACATCTGCACCCACAGTTTCATTACCTATGTTTTAAAGATATTCCTTCACACTTGTCTCTACTTGACTGTTCTTAAATATATATATGGAGTACATATTTTAAAGCCAATTGCATCCCTTCATGCTTTGGATATCTAAAACTTACCAAGAAATTGTAATTTTTAATACAATAGGAGAGAAAAACTGTTCTTCCTTGGAATATATTGACCAATTATAGTATAATTATTGTGAATTAAACTTAGTTTCCACCCTGCTTAGTTCTTTGTCCTGGTCTGTAGTTCTAGTTCTGAGATAATCACTCAGAGGCCCTTCATCTGGAAAAAAAAGTATGGTCCTGAGCTGTCTGAAAGTAAAAACATAAAAGATGCGTCTTCTGAGATATGTCTTGGTGGCCTCATGTTAATACCTGGTACAACATTCTGATTAACAAGGCAGTTAAGTGTGGACTGAGTAGCATGACAAAATTGCCTTCACAGAAAACCTATCAATGGTTAGTCATTGAACTGGAGTGCTATTTTGCAAATCTCAATTTTGTATTCTTTATCTTTTTTTCCTGATGACTTTGATGAAGAAACAGAAGAAATGCTAATCAAATTGGTGTACTGTACACACAACTCAGTAGCATATTAATATGATAGAAGACGAATACAATTCAGTTTGACCTTGATGGATTAGAAGAATAAGCTGTTAATAACAGAATAAATTTAATAGAGATAAATACAACTTTTTCTTATGAAAACATTAAATGTACATATATATGAGTTAGTACAGGTGAAAAAATGGAAAGTAAATAAGAGCAGCATAATTTGGGTGCAAATACTTACAAAATTTACAAATAATAACTATTGGAGTGCATGAACAGAAACAGTTTCCAAATCATAAAAAGGCTAATTTTGAGTATTGTATTCAGTTCTGGGTACTACATTTTAAAATAAAATTGAAGAATTGAAAGCATGTTCAAAGAAGAATAACCAAAGGTGTTCAAGTTAGGGATATCATGTATGGACTGCAAAGATCCCGAGGTCCGCATATTTACAGAACAGAGATACATAAGATTCTGTGTTGGCATGCTTAGCAAAGCTTGAGAACACAGGAAGTAGCTAGAGAAGGAAAGGAGGAAACAGCTGTTTCAAAAGCGGTTTTGGAGGTGGTGTGGAAATCCAAGAGAACAACTCTATCACTGTGATAGTGGCAGGCTCAGGAAATGAACCATGCTGAGTTCTGAAAAATATTACTAGTCAAGTAATGTAACAGAATATTAAAGTCTACAAAAGTCCACACAACTTATACTTTGTTGGGTTGAATTACTTTCTGATGCTTTACTCAGTCACTTCTGGACTGGACCATTAACTCACTTGTCTTCCTCTTTCTTTGTGTTCCCATGGTCCCTACAGCCTTCCATCATCCTCCACTTTCTACTATTATTTCACTCATTTCTCCCTTCAATTCTGAACCAAATAATTTTCCAAGAAAAAAGATCAGTAGTTTACTGCTCCTTATTATTATTTATTCAATAGGCGATACCAGCAATAACAGGATGATTGGGAGTAAATGTGTCACTTCATGTATCCCAATGGGCTGGTGTGAATCTAAGCAAATCTAAGAAACTATAGTCCATAATCACCTAGATCAGCAAAAAATAGGCGTGCCCGACTCCAATATCCCTGGCTGTATAATTATGGGGAATAAAAGTTATGGGTATGCACATACTCTGTGTTGTCAAGAAGAAAGAAGAAAGTGTAGGCATGACAATTGAAAATTATTATAAAAGTTCATGATTTTTAATTATTAAATATTTCAAAGAATAAAATACAAATGAAAATAGTGGAAAAATGGGGCAGGGAAAATGGGAAACAAAGGTCTAGGAGGGAAAAGGGAAAAAAAAGAGAAGCATTGATTTCCAACTTATGGGAAGTACCGGTTCAGGGATTTAAACACCTATTGTCAGAATAGGCTTCACAGACTGGTATGGAATTCAAAGAATAAAATAATAATAGAAAAGATATTAAAAGAATAGCATATTATGAGCATAAGAATCTTACATGATCAAGGATGCTCAGGCTATTATTGAAGGTGTTATGTGATTATTTTATGCAAAATGATTTTATATAATTGTACCAATTGTGTTAGCTTTTTCAAGATGAATCTTTTTAGCATTGCTGGTTCTTGCATATAATTCTCTTTTTACAAAGGAGCAATAATTATGAAAATAAAAAAGTAAAGCTAAGAAACAAACACAAAAGGAATTGTGATGCTGTCATTTGAATATTGTCTAGATATGTTTTTTTTCCACACACCAAAAAAAAATGGAGCTGGAAGATCTCAAAGTGGTTTTTTTTCAGGAATACAGTAACTTATTCCTACTGGATTAAATAACATGGCTTGCATTTATTTAATATTGCTTGGTATTCCCATTTGCCATACCATATGAATTAATTCTGTGATATGATATTCTATGATACTAGATATGAATTCTAATATTTTGCAAATGTTATGGCTAAAGAAGTTTATATGAATATTACAAAAGTATATTTTTGTTTGTCTTTTTAAGAAGATGAAATGTTACCTGTCCATACAGCAAGAAAAAAGAAAGTGCAGTTTGGTGATGAAAGTAAAGAAAATGCTCAAGGTGAGGAAAACCTGGAAAACTTTTCCCTATCAAGAGAAAAAAAGTGTAACTTGAAGAAGCGCCTTTATGCTGCAAATCTGCGCGCTCAAGCCCTGTGCGAACTGGAGAAACAGTATCAGTTGAAAAGCCGTCAACTGCTGGGAATGCGTTGAAACAGTTCATTTGTGCCTGTACAGAAGAGTGATATTTCTATGATGTTTTAAAAGTATATTTTTGTAATGGTTGTGATGGAAAAAGTCTGTATAGAGAGTTTTAGATGAAAAATAAGCTCTAAAATGTTTTAATTTAATGATTTGTGAGCATTTCCCTTTTTAGGGATTGTGCACTTTTATGCACTCAATGACACCAAGAAATTACTAATACTTTAACAGGAAAAGAAATGGTTTAGAAGATGTTTTAGGATTAAAATGAGAGTAAACTAATATTGCTGCAGTGTATCAAAAGAAAAGAGAATGCTAGGATGGGGGAATCTTTCTCCTTTCCAAATTTGCTTTTTCCATACTTTTAAGTATCTTCTTAAAGTTTTAGTTTTGATATTTTTGTATGTGTAAGTTGCCAGTTGGCTGCATCTGTTTCATCCCCATTAGGCTTTTCAGGGTTGGGATTACTGAAAGCATGGTCTGAAATAATGATAAATTGCTTAAAAGGAAAAAATATGGTCATCAGAACTTAAAAATATCCAACATTTGGTTAGCAGAATTTTGCATGTAAGCAGCTTGCTTTGTTAAAGCCTGATTTGCTTGGAAGGCTTCATCAAGTCTATCTGTCAGATGTTATAGACTAACTCCTACAAACTCCAAACAGCTGATCAGTAATTGGGGATTTGAGAAACTAGTCCCAAGCATTTCAAGATTATCCCTACATATATTAAATGCTGAAGAAAAATCTGCTAAAGACAGGTCAGTGTGAGTTTTACACATGTAAAAGGATTATATCTCAAGCATGTTTCCGTGCAAGTTAGAATGTGGATTTCTTCAGTGATCAGGATGTACAAATGCTGCAGCTTGGGATAGAAAGCACCAGTTAAATAGGCTTGTGTGTCTATTTTTCATAGTGTATAATAAATAATATGATGGCACATTCGGTCTAAATTTTTTTGTTCTTTAAATCCAAGTCTGATAACTTCAAATTTTGCTAGTTGTTGTTTGCTATTGTCCTAAATATGGTGCCCTGTCTTATCTCTGTCATGAGTCTACTGAGTTCTTAAAGTCAGGACTGACTAGTTTCAAGTGACTGTTTCCAGGAAACAGAATGTTATTATTTTTGACACTGGAGATTTTCTTGTGACACAGAAAATTGTGTCTGTAAGAAATATCTGTGTTCTTCATTAGATAAAACTCAGCTAACTCTCGCATCCTTGCAGCCTGAACCAAAGCTGCGATTACCAGATATGCAAAAATCAACCATGAGATGGCAACAGAGATACAGAATATATATATTTTTTGCAGCTCAGATTTGTCAGCCCAACTGCCACCTAGAACATGGGAATAAATGCACTTGGGGTCAGTATGTAAACTGTTGCTTAGAAATATTTCAGTTCTAAGCTCAAATTATTTTTTTATTTTTTTGAACAGCTGACCTTTATGCTGCACCATATGCTGTTTCTGAAATTCCCCTTAGTAAAATGAGAATAGTCCCACTAATGAGTCATTGTTTCCAGTAATTATAATTAGTGAAGTCAGTGTTGGGAAATAGACTTGTGTCTTCTCATTTCTCAATTCCATGAAACTACATAGAATGCCTATTTCAGGGCATTTGTAATTATAAAAATGAAACAAAACATACTGTATGTCAGGTTTGGAAGCCCCATTTAACAGGAAGTTTCCAAACTGAGAAATTGGGAGGGGGTATTTCATGGTGGAGTAGATTAGTAGACAAAACAACATTCTTTCTTACCAATTCAAGGACACGTTGCACTGCACCTGGATAGGGATGTCTCTAAATGGGGCGAAGAATTGATTGGACAATGTGATGGACTGGTGGGGTGTAGGGGATGGTCTTTGAATTCTCTTTTGGGATGGGAAAACCTGGAACTCTCAGATTAACTCTCAGTAATGGGATCATAGATCCCTTTGCTAACATACTATAGCATCCAGCTTAAAAACTGGTCTCAGTCAAATCTTTATTGGACTTATATATCTATACAGTCCAAAAAGTTAGTTGCCAGA
>JANHFL010008707.1:0-20815 GCA_032468155.1 Oxyrhabdium leporinum
TAGCCCCCCCCCCCGGGGGGGGCTCTGACAAGAGGATTCGATGTGGGGATGCCGAGCCCGCTCCCTTGCACCAACCTTGCAGCGACATCAAATCGGAAGTCCAAGTGATCATCTTTTATGACGTCTCACAAGCAAAGTAAATAGAGAAGTCAGATTCACTTAACAACTGTGTTACTAACTTATCAACTGCAGTGATTCACTTAATAACTGCTGCAAGATCATAAAATAGGCAAAACTCACTTAACAAATGTTTCACTTAACAACAGAAATTTTGGGCTCAATTGTGGTTGTAAGTTGATGACTGCCTGTATACAAATTCCAGGAATAGCAATTATACAACAGCTGGAAAGCTGCAAGCTGAAAATGGTTGTGCTACACCTATTCCAAGAGGTTCACCTTGGTTATTCCAGGGGCCACTGGATCAAACACTTTGCGCTGCTCTTCTCGGGGTATCTGGGAATGCAGAGGAAGAACTCGGTATCTCTGGGTTCCTACAGTAAGAGTAGAGGGAGGAAATTATTTTAAGCAAGCTTATTTCATTTGTATCTCTCTTATTTTAAATATTACATATTCTTTTCAGCAATTTGCCACCCAGAATTGCTAGACAGTGAGACGGGTGGCATATAAATTTAATAAATCAATAAAATTCACTCCTCTAGGCATACATAAGGAAGCTCTTTCAGTTTATGATCACCTCAGGGGGAAAAAAGTAAATATATATACATATATAGCTGAAAATTGCTTGTACCAAAGTGTGGATTCATTTCCAGGTATTTCTGCATAGTGTATATCAGATTCCAGCCAGGCAAGAAGACAAGGACTGCTCCTACGACATTCAAGGTCTCAATATATTTCAACAAAGCCTCAATGAGTTCAAAAGGAGTTTCCTTCTCATTCATCTGAGCCATGCGGTTTTTTGTTTCTGGGCCATATTCATCACTACAGATAAGGTTGCAGTTTGCCTAGAAGAAAATTGAAATGATGGATGAAATGTCTGCTTGAAAATAACCAAGTTCAGAGAGCGCAAGTGATTCTACCATTCAACTAAGTCATACATATCCTCTTCTGTTAGAAAATTTTATATATAACCATATAGCAGACTTCTCACTAGTAACAGTAGCAGCATGCAGGTGACTTCTGGGAGATTGAAAAAACAGAAATATATGAGCACTCCAAATCAAAATTACTGCAATGATTGACTCAAAACAATCATCCTAAATCCCTTATTAGTTCAATATAAAGTGTCCTATTTTAAAATAGAAACATTATATATTTTATGTTGCTTAGCATAACAAGACATAATAAAGCTCAAAGTACTATACAAAGACATATGCCATTATAAAATATGTATCACCGTTCATTCTTTGTCATCATAATTCTAAGCCATATTGTAATTTTATTTCGACTAAAAATCCTTAACAACATACTTACATCATCATCTTCAGTACCTTCTTCATCCTTATCTTTCTTTTTCTTATCCTTCGGTGGAGGAATAAATTTAGTCATCTGAATACAGTCTTCCAGAAAATATTCTACAACCAAAAGAGTAAAATTACTGTAGAAATCATCTGATCCGCTAAATGTCAGCTTCTGTTGCGATTTCCCCAAAAAACCCTGTTTATTTGCTAGATTTATATTTTGCATTTCTTCCTGGAGCATTTCTTTGTACTCCATCAACTTTTTCCCCTCAGCAACAAAATTGTCTGTCCTTAAAATCCTCAAGTTCACATGTATAAAAAATAAAAATATTTCTGAAGCCTATTTTTTCCTTCACCAATCAAGAAAAATACTTTTAATGGTTTTTCTCTATATAGTATCATTTTTTTCATTCTTCCGTGATTTTTGGCATTCAAAGTATAACCTTATCACTATTAGCAAATGGCTCAAAATCACGCAAATAGCTCCAGCTTCCCTAATATTCCCAACCAAAAGATAAAAAAAGAAATAAACTTTTTTTGAATGTTCTACTACGCAGGTGTTTACCTTGAACTGGATAGGTTCTACCAAAGACTTCAATAATAGGGCAACTAAAAAAATATTCACAGAACATGCTGGTATCAATAGTAGCAGACATGAGAATAACCCGGATTTCAGGATAGGCTTGAACAACATCCCGCAGAACTACCAAAAGAAAATCAGTCTGTAAAAGAAAAAAAAAGGGCTGTCCTTTAGTAGGTTTTAAAAAATGGAGGTAATTATCATATTTAAGGTTGTTATCAACTTCATCTCACTTTATATACCACCATTCAGCGGTAGATAACTAATTGAAGTATTTTCCAACTATCTGAACTATTTTCATAGCATAGTACAGTTCTGCATATATACACAAATAATTCGAAGCCGTTTGTACACTTTTCTTGCAATCTCAATGTATTTGTCACACTGTGATGAGACTCTTGAACTAGAGCTGTATTGTTTTCTAAGGGTGATTAAAAAAAACCCAAAGTGGAAGTTTTTTTTAACTATATACCGTGACCCTATTTACAACAAGTATTTACATTATGTTTCCAGTGTTCAGTTTCTTCCTGAGACTATCCCACTTTCTCTTCTGCTTCCTCTCCCATTCTCTCCATTTCTTTCCTCTGTTTCTGGGCTTCACAAGAAAGAGACTGAAAAGAATGGATTGGAATGTACTCTCATGTGCTCACCATGGAACTGCTCAGCCAAACACCTACTACTACTATATTGGAGGAAGAACCACTTATTTTAGGGTTTTCTGTCCAGTCCTTCCCCAGAGCTGCTCTACTGACAGCCAGTCTCCTCCTTCCACTCTGAGGTCTTGGGTGAAGCCATTATCTATAGCCAATCAGGCCCCTCCTTCCCATTCTTGGGTCCTGACTGGAGCTCTAATCCCGCTGGGTCTTGGCTTTCCTTCTTCCAGGGAAACCACCCTGGAGCTTTCTTCTCCCTTTCTGATCACGAACCAAAACAAATTCTACACATTTAAACATGCCAGTCACTCCATACACATATATTTTCTCTCCTCTCCTTCTATCTCTCTCACTCCAATGTTAGGTCATAGCAGCAGGTCTCCCAACAACTGAGGAGGTTGGTGTCCCTCAAAGAACTCTAGCATCCAACACTTATGTCAGACTGGACTCCTGCCTCACAATCTCCCTACAACAACCCTGGCCAGCAGCCAGGTCAGTTAATCAAACCTAGTGACAATACAGCTACATTTCAAGATCAGCATTGAGCTGTTTTTCCCCCTTTTACTTATTACAATGGCTAAGTCACAACAGCAGTCAGCAGCCATGCCAAATCACAAACCCACATGCCATAATATTTTTCCTATAACGTAGGCTAAGTAATGATGCTTTCTGGATGTAACCTATAATGGTTATTTTTTAAGCATTATAAGTATGAGCGCACTGCAATCCAAACTTCGAAGATTATGTTGTTACTTCTAATTATTTATTGTATAAATATTAGAACTGTGCAATGATCCTGTTTCAAAAGAAAAAAAAAGGTGTTTTCAAGGACACAGGGACATACCTGGTGGCAGCTCTTTTAGAAAAGGAGCATGTACAGCTCCTGCTCATGATTCCAGGAAAAGATGTGGTCAATCTAACTAGGAGTCAGCATGTATAACTTGAGTGAATCCATATGTCTGAGTCATCTTTTTCCCTTTGAATCTGGATCACTGTACTTTTCTAATAATTACTGATACTCGACGCAATAGATGGTATTTTTCAGATTTGTTCAAGATTACTAGATTTTTATCCTGACTTTTTTATATATAACTCCAAGTGGCAAACGTAATACTCCTGCCTCTTATTTCCCAGCAACAATCCTGTGAGTTGGGCTGGGCTGAAAAAGAGTGAATGAGTCACCCAGAGAGCTTTCATGCCTAAGGTAGGGCTAGAGCTCATAGTGTCCTGGTTTCAAAGCCAGCACTTTAACCCCCACTCTGGAATTAAACTGGCTAGATGTACAAGGTTATTTTACTTATATTTTTTTCTCCTACAAGGGAGTAACTTTTATTATAGATAACTCTCAGAAGCTATAGAGCAAAGCAACTATTTAAAAAACACCCACTTTTAATGTAAAAATATGTACAGTACTTGGGTAAAATGCAATTACGTGACGGTAGAAAGTGTGTTCGCTTTCGTATGGCACAATAGCAGGAACACTTGGATAAATTAAAAGCTTACTCACATTAATGTCTCTCTCATGAATTTCATCCACTATGACATGACTGATTCCACGAATGCCAGCTTCCAGTTTTCTCAGGAGGACACCTTAAAAACAGATCGTTATTAATGAGAATGGCCTAATTAGGATAAATGATTCCTTTACAGGTTAGGGAAGACGCTGTAATGCAACACATAGTTACTGATTGTGAACGTATCATGGAAATCCATTTTAATTGTGGTTTGTTAAACTAGCCAAATACCAGTCAAGCTGAGTCATATAAGCAAGCAAAGTAATCATGCTGGTCTGCCAATTCCACATTTATTTTTCTTCTTTCTTTTTAGCACCTTGAACTGTGGAAAGTTTATAAGATAAAAATGATTTACAACCCAGGAACTAAATAAATAAAAACCTTATTAAATTTCATCCTTGATTTCAATTCATTATGGGTAGTAGTAAGAAATGGCAGAAACAAAATATCCGACAACTTACAATTGCTACTATCTGTTTGGCAGTTATTTATTACTCAGACAAGCCCAGCCCCCATACACAATAAAATGCCTTCGTTTTCAACCAACTCTGAATGGACAATAGGAAGCACATATAACAAATGTTTCTAGCATCAGCCATTTCATATTGTCCAAGAGAAGTATGAGAAGAGATTCTCTATTTTTGTCAAATTCTATTATATCCTATACTACTCTATCATAGCCTATACATTTTAACAAGCAACACCCACCTACAGTACAGAACATCACACTGGCATGTGGCCGGGGAAGCATTGATTCAAAGCGAACACTGTAGCCACAACTATTTCCAGGTTCTTCTCCTCTTTCATAAGCAACTCTTTCTGCTACAGAGACAGCACTGATCCTCCTAGGCTGTGTAGAAAATATATCACCGGTTGAGTAAGAATCCCAGATCACCTCATCAAAAGGAACAAGTCCATCAAAAAATCACAGAACCGAACAAAACATGCAAGATTTTTATAGATGTCCTGAGAATTTGAAATTAAAATATTACCTGCTGGAAATCTAATTATTTTCAGTTATTTGTGTATTAAGATGCTTAAGCATTCCTACTGGTAACTCACAATATGAAATACTGCTTCAGGTATTGCCTTTATAAATAGTTAATCCCAAATTTATTTGGGAGATGTAAAAAAGAATTATGGATATGAAGCACTTGACATTAAAAAAAGAAAGAAGTAGTACTTCAGATTGTTTACTGTATGAATTCCAAAAAAAATATGGCATCTTAACGAGGGGTCACCATGCATGATGATGTACACACTCATGTCTGCTACCAAGCACCTTTTCAGCTTTGTAGCTAAAAAGTCCCTATCTAAAAGTAATTTCAATGCCATTAATGTAAAATAGTAGTCTAACTGGAAATATTGGCTCGAATAGATTTTTCACCTGAGTGACAACAATATTACATTCTGCAGCTCTCCCACTGTGGATGCATTCATCTAAGATGTACTGTGGAACCTGTGTGGTTTTGCCACAACCTGTAGCCCCACGGATGATCACAACAGAGTTTTGATTTATGGCATCAAGGATTCCTCGCTCAAAGTTCTTCACAGGCAGGGTTTCCCTCTCTTGAAGAATCTGAGACAGGAAAAAATTCACTGTTAGTACTATGCAATTATGATCCATTTTAATGCCACAAAAGTGCTTTTTCAAGAGACAACTGTATTTTTTTGTTTTTCTTTGAAGATATTTCGCTTCTCATCTAAGAAACCTCTTCAGCTCTGATCCATTAAGTACCATATTTTTTGCACTATAAGATGCACTCCCCCCACCCCCCCCAAAAGTGGGTGGAAATGTCTATGCGTCTTATAGAGCTAATATTGCGGAAGGGGAGGGGGGTTGGTGCCTGTCACCACCGCTGGGGAATGCTGGAGCCTTTGCTGCCAAGCAGCTGCTTGGGGGATTGGATCGGGCTCCTGGAATACCACCGATCAGCTGTTCTAGGTGGCAGGGATTGCGGTCGCCGCTGCCTATCCCTGCCACCTAGAACAGCTGATGGGCGGTATTCTGTGAGACCGATACAACCGCCAATCAGCTACTTGGCAGCAAAGGCTTTACTGTTCCCTGGTGGCGGTAGCAGCTCAGCTCAGTTGACCGGTGGTGGGCCCAAGAGTGGAACCCTAACGAGCCACATGCTGGGACTGCGATAACTTGCTCAAGCTGACCAGGCTGTTGTTTGCTGCAAGGACACTAGTCAGACAAATAACAGATGGATGCTGGAAGGCAGAGGCAGATTTTTTTTTCCTTGTTTTCCTCCCCAAAAGCTAGGTGTATGTTATGTTCTGGAGCATCTTATAGTGCAAAAAATACAGTAATTATTCATTTGTAAGTTATTCTGAGTATATCTGTTTAGCAAACTACTGTCCTTCAAGTTCTGTGACTGAGATTTTAAAAGGAGCTTTAAACAGGCTCTTCAGCTTATTAATGTAAAACATAAACATACTGTTAGGAAAACCTGATGAGATGCTAGACAACTTGTGCCCATTTGTATTATCATTTCAGAGATATTTCTTTACCTGAGCAGAGAAACAAAATAACCGGCCGGGGGTGGGTGGGTTTGGAAGCAGGAGAGACCCCACTTCCTGCCAGCTTCCCAGTTGTTTCCTTATGTAAATCTGGCAGGGGGCATAAGAAATCTTCCTTCCTTCGGTTTCCAGCAGCAGGTAAGTGAGTGCTGCTGAGGGAGGGAGGGAGCAATGGCAGCAGCCCAACAGCAGCCAGTAGTACTGAAGCAGCCACAATTTCCCCAAATTTCAATCTCTTGGGAGTTCATAGGTCCCAGATTTTGGACACATTCTGTAACTTAGTCCATCTGAGGTATCTTGGTTCAAAACTGTTGCCCTATGATGCACTGTTTCATCCAATTAAAGGTTATGACAACAAGTTTTAGAAGCATACAGACAGAAATATGTACTCTTCTTCTTTTCAGAAACGCCGAAGACTGGATAAAGATATACAAATATGTATTTTAAGTTTGGCTCTCTATCTTAAGGTATAGCATACCCTTAAGGAATCTATAAATTCAAGTATCTGCATACTTACTTTCTGTAGGTCCTGGTCATTTTCCAGCTGATACAAGAGGTTGCTCTTTATGTCAATGCTTATCTGTTCTGGTGTAGCCTGGAAACAGAAGATAATTAAATGCATAGTTCATCTATTTCTAAGAACGGTTTATTTATGCTTTAGAATGATGCATATGCAGTATAAGATGGGCTTTTTATATAAATATAAATAAACAGGAAAAATAGAAAATGATGAACAAGGGATTTATGAGAAGCTATAAATTGTAGACTTACATATGCCAGAGGACCCTCATCAATATTGCAGCTAGTCCATGGATTCCAGTTTGACTGAGGTGGGGACCATGGCACAACTCCTGTTTGATTCTGTTTCTGGGATGGTTCAAAGTGAGCTAACTTTCCAATGCTGAGCAGAGCAGGTGAACTGGGATCTTCAGGCTGCCAAGTAAAAAAAAAACTAATGGCTATTAAAACTCTAACAAAATTATAGGAAAGGAAACACAATGCTTTCTTGAACACATACTCACTGGTGAAATGACTTCAAGACACATGTCATCTACAATTCTCTTCAACTGGTTTTCCAAATTAGAAGTGAGATTGACATCATAAGGCTCTACCTATCAAATTAAAATATCCAAAATAATCATATAAAATTAATCTCAGATAAGAAATTAAATATCTTGAATTATTTACTAACAATGAAACAGTTGCACAGAAAAAAGTTATGGAATATTAGTGGCCCATAACACAATCACCTAAAACCATCAACATATAAATATTTGAAAAAACAAATATTATGGACCATGTTTAAATCCACACATATGAAGAACCTAAACAAGAGACAATAAGAATGGAAACAGGAAGCATATACATATTTCTAGGTATCACAAAGGGACATCATAGAACTTCGAATATATTTTAATACTTCACTCTCTAAATGTCTTTTTGGTTGATGTCTATTTGGGAATATCTTATTATCCACTATATGCATTAATTTAATATTATTCTTTCTTTAGCTTAATCATCCCACTATTGAAATACTGTTATATCCCCAGGAAAATGGCATTGCAATATCGTAGCTATTTCCGTAAGGCAAACTTTACATCTGCTCCACAAATTCCTAAATCGTGTACCGTATTTTTCGGACTATAAGATGCTCCAAAGTGTAAGACACACCTAGCTTTTGGGGAGGAAAAGACGAAAAAAATAATCTGCCTCTGCCGCTGCCTCCCAGCAATTTGCCTCCTTGTAGCAAACAACCAGGTCAGCTTCAGCACAGCCTGATTTAGCACAAGCAGCTGATTGGAAGTTGGATAAGCCTCCCGACGATCAGCTGTTTCAGGCTGCAGGGATCGCCATTGCCTATTAACGCCTCCGTGCACCCCGTTTTCGGCCTCTGCATCCCATTTTCGGCCTCTGTGTGCTCCATTTTCGGCCCGTTCCAGGAGGCAGGGATTGGAAGAGGCCGAAAACGGGGTGTGTGGAGGCCGAAAATGGGGCACGCAGAGGTGCCAATAGGTGATGGCAACTCCTGCACCCTGAAACAGCTGATCGTTGGAAGGCCAATCGAACCGCCAATCAGCTGCTTGTGCTAAATCAGACTGTGCTGAACCTGTTTAGGCTGCTTGCTGCAAGGAGGCAAATTGCTGGGAGGCAGAGGCCGAAGGGTGCGGGCCGGCGAGTGGGCAGGGTTTCGGTAACATTTGCTGTACAAGACGCACAGGCATTTCCACCCACTTTTTTTTGGGGGGGGGGAGAAAGTGCATCTTATACACTGAAAAATACTGTATATAGTCTTTATTTCTCCATTTGTTCAGCAACCATTCAAAATTACAGCAGCACTGTAAAAATGACTGGCCCTGTTGAAGCACCCCGGTGATCATGTGACTTATGTGGGTGTACAGCTCACAACGCAGCAGTGGCAGTCACATGATCATTGTATGCAACCTTCTTCTCTGCCAGCTTCCCACAAGCAAAGTCAATGGGAAGCAGGGAAAGTTATACAGTAAGTTGCTCCTGCTGCTTTTTCTCCCACGGAACCTGATATGGATTAGCCAATCTCATACTCTATGGCGCCCACCATTCTGTAGTATGCACCTTCCTCAATCTGCATGTAATCTTCCCTCTGCCCCCCATCCCAGGCTTCAGTTGGTGCAGTCATGCACCATAACATCTGTCTACAGCACATCCTTTCTCCTTGCTTGAAATTCCCCCTTCTTCCCATTTAACGACCCACATGGTCCTGGGGGTGACGATGCCAACCAGGATTGCTATTGCTAAGCAGTGCAATCACATGACATTGAGCTTTATAACTAGATCCCTTAGGACAGCAATCCCAGTCCCAATTGCTGTCATAACCCAAGGGCTACCTGTGAACATTTTTCTTTGTATCCTGCTTTCCAGGACTATATTATTCCCAAATTGGATCACACGCAAGTCAAACAATATGTACTAATGAACCAGTTACAGAGTATTATCTGCAAAACTCACCGATTCACCTTCCTTCTTCTTGGTTTGTCCAGAATAAGCCTCAATGATGCTCAAATGATAGAGCTGTCTGACCAGAGAAAGAGCACAGGATTGTGCTGCCAGCTTTTTATTTGAGCCATGCTCACGAGCAAAGATTCCTGAAATAGAGGAATGCTACCTCTGAGAGCGATTAACCAAAGGCGATATTTTTATTCCTTTGCTTTAGAAATCTGTTTCCCAACTGTGGCAACTTCCAGGTACATAGACTTCAGTTATCAGAATTGTCATCAATGGCTATGCTGGTCATGATATTTTGGGATTTGAAGTCCACATATCTAGAAAATACCAAGCTTAAGAAACTGCTTTAGAATGAAAGTTAAAACACAACCATAGTCGCAACTGCCTAAAAATCATCTATGCGTGACCTTTGAAAGTTTAGAGATAACAGCCATTTTTAGGAATGTTGTTTTTAGACTGTGATATATAGTATTTTTAGTAACTACAGTATATAGACAGGAATTTTATCAGCTGTGTATAACAACAACTCCAGGTAATGGGGATGAGGGAAAAGGGTATTTCACAGTCTGAAAGTTCTTTGATTGCCAACTCCTAATCAACATGAAGCATTCCAGTACACTGAATCAATTCTCTAAATGGAAAAGAATTCTTTTAAATTGGATTGCTATATTATGCCATGATGTTCACTTCCAGTAAGACAAGGACTTACTTCTGCCCAGCTGTTTGACATAAATAGTCATTTCTGCAATGAAGCTCCTGCAACACATTCAAAGAAGGCAGCATTAGTGCTTTAGTACTGGGGAACCAAACAAGGGATTTCCAACATAGTTGCCTAATAAAATGCTGTGATAAAACCCATTAATATTCAAATATTCACACACTGAATTAGAATTAACATTTTAAAGTAATTCTACCCTGAAGCAACATTAGAGAGTAGTTTTTCCAAACATGTACAATTCCCATCATGCCTTAGGGGTTAATATATTGCTGAAAGAATTTGGAATCTATAATCTGTATTTCTTGAGAGCGATGATAAAGTTTAACAAATGAACCATGAAGCTTAAATGAATATGTAACTAGGATTAAAGAATTTATGCAAAATAAAATTTTATATTGGATCCTTTCTGCAGACTAAAAAAACCAGTAAGTCATCAAAGGCCCAGATCGCATTACAAATGCTTCACTAGAATTTTGCTTGCCTCTGTCTAAGAGGAGCCAATATATGATTAGACTGGCTAAATACTGTACATACCTTTCTTTCTATAAAGGTAATACATCAGTAACAAGATATCCAAGGAATATATGCTCAAGTTTGGGATTTGCCTCCAATAAAGCAATTAAAACAAATAGCCCGATGTGATTATTTCAGTCAGTTTTAGGAATATTTGGTAAAATAAATTTATACTGTGATAATTTACCTAAACGTTTTAGCGAACAAGATTTTAATATGCTTATTTTAAACATGCATTAATTTGTCCACAGATAATTTGATCTTCAAATGTTTAACCAAAATACCATAAAAATCAGTCATCTGCAGATGAATTAATCCTTGAAATTTTTGTAATATTTTAATTTTCACAAATGGCCTATTGTTGGGTAGCAAGTTTTTCATGGTATGTGAGTTAAACATTCACGGGGTTTACCTACAAATGGGCTTAGCCGTGACTATACATGGGATATACAGATAGTCCCGGAGAGGGTGGAACTGCCCAGATGGACCTGGTACATAATCTGGGGGTCCTCTTGTACTCCCAGCTCCTGTGAGAACATTAGGAGGTAGCAATGGCCAGGAGGGCTTTTGCACATCTTAAGAGTTGTGTGCCAGTTGCACCCATTCCTGGATTGGGAGTCTTTGCTCACACTCATGCCCTTGCGATCTCTCATCTGGATTGTTGCAGTGAGTTCTACATAAGGTTGCCCTTGAAAAGCATTCAGAGGCTTCAAATAGTGGAGAATGCAGCTGCACAGGTAGTAAATGGTGTCAAATATTCAACACATGTAACATAAGTATGTTTCTGGGTGTAATTCAAAGTGCTTGTTATCACCTTTAAAGCCCTTCATGACTTGAGGGCAGGTTACCTAAGGGACTGTAGTCTCCCAGTCATTTCTACATGTCGATCTGGCAGACTGCAGGTGTTACGGGTCCCATCAGCCAATGAATACCAGCTGTCAGGGACCAGGCAACATGCCTTTTGTACCATAGCCCCTGCCCTCTGAAACATTCTTCCTTCAGAGATCAGGAAGACCCAGACCTTACTGGCCTTTTGTAAGATCATGAAGACTTGGTTGTGTGCCCAGTCCTGGGGCCCCAAGTTGTGTTAAGGCCCCATTTCTTGGTTGTATTAACATCCATGGCTATAGTTCTATTTGGTGCCATATATTTTTGTATTGTTTTAATTATTTTAAATTTGTTTCTATGCCACCCAGTGTCATTTGTTGAGATGGATGGCTATAGAAATCAAATCAAACCAATCAATTAATCAAATGCATACTTTTAAAAAGCATTACTGTATATACTCATTCATAAGCCCATCCACTTATAAATTGAACTGAGATTTTGGCACCTAAAACTCTCAGCTTATCTACAAGTATTTATGGCATATGCTTTTTAAATCATTTGCTCAGCATTTACTCAGCAGATATCTCTAGCTATGTAAACATGCATACAAACAGGCTATTAGTTTTTCTAAGGAAATACGTTTAATTTTAAACATTCTAGGACTGCTAAAGAAGCTTGAGATCAGATACTCAATATTACAGGAGCAAGACTGATCTTTCTGAGCATTTCTTCTGGACAGTGATAGGAATTTAGCCAGGTTTTGCAAAGCTGACTAGATTTAAAATCTTGCAGAGACAATCTCCACAGATTATTTTTAAAGATAAAATAATAACTGTAATGCATCAGGTATTCCTATTATACTGTAGGAAAAGTTATATGTAAAGCTATGTCAACATATTAGTTATTTCACTGCAGACAAAAAAACAAACTAGATGATACTAAGTTTATTCTTAGCTCCTTCCTAAACCACCAATGAACTGACCTTCAGGCACAGCGGCTTCATGAATCAGAATACCACTGGCTCTCAGGGACAAACAGCCACCCTTTCATTAATGACACCGATGTCAGTATGTTTCTCAGCCAGGCTTAAATTCAGCACTCAATTCATTTCCTCCACCTGGGGGGGAACAACGACACCAGAAATGAGTTTACAATAGCGTCCCATGTGATTGCTTAGTACAGCCTAAGCAGCAGCACATGTGTGAACAAGCAAAAATCTCTGGTGTCGCAGTTGCCACCCCATTCAGCATAAAACTTATATTGAATTACTATTGAAGTCCTTTTCTTGATGAAAAATCAATTTTGTGCAACAGGGAAATGTGTTTAGGTTTTTAAAAAATACCTTTATAGTAGCTTCCAATCACATTCACCAACATAATTTATGTAATTAAGTACCTATTCTGTTCCATTATGTGGACAGGGAAATCTCCATGACTGTATTTCTATAAAACATTTCCCCCTATTTCATGAAATAAACTAATTAATAAGTTAGTAATTAATACAATACTAAGCATTTTTTTTAATATTTGTTGCACAACCAACTTACTGGAGCCTTGACCATATATGCTCTTCCCACCACCCCATGCATATGGGAAGAAATTCAAAATACTACCAGTTTTTAATTAACCAGTTATTCATTAATGTGAATTTCTATCAGTTTGAATTGTGATTGATGGAAAAAAAATAGGACTGCACAAAAATGATTCATTTTGGTTTGTTAGAATCACAAAGCCATCAATTTAAGGTAAACAGACTTTGATTCTGGGTATAACAGAGAATTCTAGTTAATTGGGAAACAGAGGACTACAATCTCAAGCATGGCACCTGAAAGAACAGAAAAGATGAAAAGAAGCATAAGAGCCCAAGGCTTAAGAAGGTTGCATTGAATCTAGATAAAAAAAACAATGAAATAAAGTTTGGGTGCGTTTAGTGGTATTTAATCCTAAACGTATGTGCCAATTTTGTAGCTTCAATGTAAGTTCTGAAGCTGAAAAAGTTCAATGCTATTGAATTCTTATATCAATGTTTAAATATTTTGAAATATTAATATTCCAATATTAATTTCCAAATTAAGAAATTGATATGTTTAAATGTACCATTTCAATGTGCCACCCCCTTCACTCCCCCCCATCTAATGAACCCATTTCAACTACTGTCAGTTACTAGGAAAGACACTGAATGTTTTGAAAAAATTTCTCAGTTTGCTTATTTTAAAAACCTCACATCATTACTTTAAAAAGAAAATGGGGAAAAAAGGGATACAGCAGGATACATTAAACATTGCAATTTGATGGGAAATTGTCTTCTAAGAGCTTTATATCCCAGACAAAACTACATAGGTTTGATATAACTGACAGTACATTCATTATTCTTTTTAAAGTCAATTTATGTCTAAAAAACTGGGTGTCCCATACTGTGTTTATTTATTTAGCTGTTTTTAACACAATTTTCTTCTTAGAGATGTAAGAGATCCATCTAAGCCTTCCTGGGAGTAACAAATTCTACACCCTGGAATGCTCTTGGGAAAACAGCAAACAGACCGAGAAACATACTGTCATCCATGCCTCCATCCTCACCAAGTAAATATTAAATAAAGCTTGTACTTGGAAAAAATAACGTAATAGCAGAACTTCAAGAGTTATAGAGGAGAAAGTCTAAAATGGTAATTTTCTGAAGAAATTAGGCAAGTGCATTTTTCTGGGCAAACTATCAGAATGGGAAGTGTCTCAGCTATTTCACTTCCGAATGTCAGGTTGATGATAAACATAAAGCAACACTACTATTAATAAATATGATAATCCTGATAGTATACAACAACTGCACAAAGAACTATCTTTTATGGAAGCTGAAAAGGAAATGATACAAATTACTTCAAATCAGAAATTGAATCTAACCTCTGAATTTATGCATCAAATTAGATCAGGCATCATCTATCATTTGTTGGAGTCAAACTAGGAAGGCGTTAGAAGCCTTGATAACTTTTCCCCTTATTTGAATATTTAATCCAAAATTATGTACAACTCTATTTTCTTGTTCAGTATTCAGAGCTGTATATTTCATTTTTAGAAGGTATATATCATGCAAAAGCAAATGTTTTCAGAGTAATGTTCATGAAAAAAATACAATTGAGATACTAACAAAACCAAGACTAATGTATGAAGTTATTAGAAGGTGAATAGCTTCACCTTGGTTAATATTGGATGTTTGAAGAACAGGTAGGAACAGGTAGACAACTGAAGGCAGAGACAGAGGAGAGAGAACTATTTCTTTATCAGCCTAATATGTATATATTTACTCAATAATATATTTATATACTTCAGCTTTATTTAATATTATAAGGAACTTTGCAATAGCAATTAAGATGTCAAACACACTGCAAATATCAAGGCTTGACTGGCAAGCCACTTTACATTATAAACCTCTTCTGGGATTACATGAAGGTAGCTGCATCTCCAAACATCAGGCATGTAAAACAAATGCAAATTCGAACTGTTTTGGTGTGCAAACACTAGCTTTCTACAGGTAAACTTTTTTATCTTCCCTACTCCTTTAAGAGCCCAGTAATATTCTGCCAATATTCTGAGTTTTTGTTCAAATTGTAATTCAGCTTTTAAGAAAAGGCATGATACTGAATTTTTTTCACACATCATCACGTTAGCAAACATTGTTCCCAGGAATTTCTGCTTTCCAAATTTAATAAGATATGTATGACTATTACATAGATTGTGAGACAGAACTAAGTACCTTTTTAATCAAAAACTATTTCCAAATTCAATGGAACAGCCCATGCTTAATTACTCTGCCAAACCATTAAAGTATCACTCCATTTAGAGATGAAGAGCATACAACCAGCTATTAACAAGTAAAATGATTTTCAATATCATCATCAGCTTTATGGAAAAAAACAAACTACCAAACCTGTTGTGATCAGGTCCCACTTGAGTATATTTATATTCGCCTTGGATTTTCTCCTTTTGGAAAAACTGATTCAGACGGGCTTTAGCATTCTCCAAAGTCCAATTTCCATGAAGGCCAGCATTTAAATCAATTTCTTCTGACTCCAAGGTCTAGTAGCAAGAAACAACTGACTTTAAATTGCTACAAACACTATTTTTAATTTGCTTACATGCTACTGTAAAAAAATGATATTTTAACAATTGTATTCTCTGATAACCAAGTGGATTATTCCCAGAAAATGTAATGCTCCAAAAAGTTATGTTCTTACTTGGAGAACTCTGAGCAGATAGCAATAGGAACTCTTGCAATCTTATTTCCTAGAATGTACAGCGTTATTGTACTATAATTCAGATACATTACTACAGATTTAGTTAGCAAAACAACAACTAAACTTTATTTGTACTCTATTAATCAAAGTAAAAATGTCAAAATGTTAGCATGATTTTATATATAGCATTATATATACTATAGGATTATATCTGTGCTAAAGTATGTTAGTCTTGCATCATTATCTTGTTTTACTTAAACAAGAAAATCATAGCTCTGCTTACAAACAAAATCTTTACAATGAAAATTGAGCTTGGTTAATAAGTCTTCAAGAAAAAAACCTTACAGCCTGGACTTCCTGCTCTTCCTTCCGGGAATAATAATCGTTCAAGTTAGCTCCACGGTCCCACTGAGCTCCACCATAGCCAGAATTTCCAACTGCTGTTTCAGTAGAATTGGCATCAGCATCTAGCAATGGGAGGGGAAAAACCATGGTTACTAAGAGCATTAACATCTGTGATGCAGATAGTTTTAATATAAATGTCTGAACCTCACAAATCCTGTCTTTGTCCTGCCCGAATAAGCTTCATTTGAAACTGTGACAACAAAGCTCCCTTATTAGTAAATAGAGTAATAGACACTCACTTTCTGAGCAGCTTTCAAGATTGATTATAATTTATGATTATTACATCAAAATCAACAAATGTGCGGACAGTGACAACTAGAAAAATCTTTTTCCTAATTCCAAGAACACATATTTCAGGAATTTAGATTAGAAAAAAACATGAAGGAAAAAATAATTATTTTGGCTTTTTCTACAAATTTTGTTTACCATACTTCCTGATATTTGGAAAGCTGTAAAGTAGGGTATAAACAACTGAAAAATAAAATGAATAAACCATAAAAATATCATATAAAATTAAACTAAAACCATCAACAGTTGTTAATTTTAATCTATTTGTCTCAGTGTTTTAATCTTTTATACTATAGGTTTATGTATTGTAAGATGCTCAGAGTAACAGTGAGATGGGTGGCGAATAAATTTAATAAACAAAAACAAAAAAAATGTAGAATATTTGACATTTGAGAAACAAGTTTTTATTGAAGGAAAACACAAGTTTTACAAATACAGAAAATATTTTGCCAACAACTCTTGAGGTAAATTCAGATTAAGTATAAAAAAGCAAATAAGTAAGTCAGTTAATTATGTTGGAACATTGTTGGATGGGACTGAACTTCCAGTGCCTAATAAGCAGGGTTTTAATTTGTTTGGTAATATACAACGTATTTGAGCATGTAGCGGTTGAATGGCTTACCTGTTTCCGATCTGAGAGCCAAATGAGGGGGAACTGGCCCACCCAAAGGAGCATCAAGTCCGTCTCCAATGTCTGCTCCGGAGGCACCTTCAGTAGGGGTACCCACTGCTCCTGCCTAAGCATGATCAAAAACGCTGTAAAATTGCAATCTGTATTCTACTAAGAGTATATTTTCAAGCCAGATGCTCCCTCAAGTAGAATTACTATATAACAGTCAGATTTACTGCTACAAAACAAAGGTGTATGTACAACTACATTTCTTTGCATTACTGTGTTACCATCTGTTGTACCCCCACAAGAAAGAATGTACCTTTTAACTTGAATGATTTAAAAAGTTTAACATTTTTAAATGTTTAAAATGTGCTTCGTGAAATCTCAGCATCTAATCCTGAATGCACATATAATGAATAAATTCCACAGAATTCTAGACAAAAATATTTCTGAATAAATGCCTGACTCCCTCCCAGTGGTGCCTTCCCTTTTCCTTTTAATTTTGTATAAATCAAAATATTCAGCATCTGAACTGAATGATAGAAAGCAAGTTCTATAGACAGATGCAAAGAAAAAATTTGTGACTTCCAAATATGATTTCTCTTAAAACACATTTTGAAAATAAGTTTCAAGTACTGTTATTAATAAAAATACTACTTTATACTGCCTCTTTCCCAGACAGCAAAATAGTGTGCAAAAACAGCAACCACACATAAGCACCATACACTATAAAATATAACATACATTCTGCAGGTGGTAGTATCACTTACTCCAAAAGCTGGAATTTCTTCACTTTTTATTTCATTCACTCGAACAAGATAATTAAGGAAGTCTCTTGCAGCATTGGTTTGAGCATCTTTCTTGTTCGTGGAATTGCCCATACCAATATAGTTGAAGCCTGTCACACGAACCTATTATATATAAAAATATATTACTAAATAACTTCAGCAACATACATGCTTGCTGTATAAAGTTCAGAACAAGATGCAATTAACATAGCTTTGCAAGTCTTCTTAAAGCAACCTTGGTCAAATAGCAAATCCTACAGCAGGATTTGTATTTGCCGCTCCCATGGTTTGTTTGACATGAAAAGTGTAATTCAAATGAGAATAGTAGCAATATGTACTGTTGCTCTTACCCAGCAATGATTGCATGCTTGCCCAATTCACTCCATGATCATTTTTTTGGGATTAGTCAAATGATCAATACAGATTCTGATTGTTTTCCATTATGACCCAAGTCTCTACTTCTGCTTTCTCTCCATCAAGTTCCAGTCATGATGCAAATATAAAAAATAAATCTTCCCTCTAAATTAATTTTTCTAAGTAACAGATGGTATATCATTTAAATGTTTTAGTTGTTGTTTTATTATACTTTAGATATTTTTGTTTCATTTTGCAAGCCACCTTAAGGTCCAACGTTCAGGAGCAATGGGATCTGAATTAAGTAATAAGGGCATAATTTATGTAGGTAAATAATTTTTAGCATTATTAATTTAACTAAGAAGGTTAAACACATGCTTAAGTCTCCCTGAAATATAGGAATCAAACAAGGGTTTAACCTGGATCGGCTTGTATCTAAATATATATACACTTCATTTATAAGTCTTGCTCCCTTTATTTCTGGCTAAGCCATATATTGTAGTTCTCTATACAATATAAATTTAGAAAATTTAGATAAATCTTTGTGAAGGGAGCTGGTGAATAATTATTTGGGGAGTCATTAAATGCTCACCTCACACACAAATTTCTGCCTGTTCTTGTTGCCCACGGCACGGATCTCATAAGCAATCGTGATTTTTCGCTTGCCACACCAAGCATATAGGAAGTTCTTCACATCCCCCATGGCAGAAGCAGCCTGAGGTAGACAGAACCTATGGAATAAAAGTAGAAAGCATTAGATTGCCAATGTATTTGTATGGAGACAAGCCTTCTCACAAATGGAATAAGCAATAACTGGTCACAGGACAAATCCAGTTGTACTTGAAAATAATTAGCTTTTATTCTCTCACATGCATACACATTCAATTCCAAGTAAAAGTAAGTATATCAAATCATAGCCTTCTGGTTCTTATATGTATTATTTATTAATTCATAGATTTTCCTGTTACCAACAGAGCTAAAGTGACACCAACAAATATCTCTACTACCTTAGAACTCCCTTTTATATCAGAAACAATTCTGGAATGGGGCAATAAAAAAAGCCTTGCACATGGGACATATTACCCACCCGACAAGCCCATTTCCCACTGGTTTTGTTAGCTGCTATTTCAGATAGTAGGAGAGGGTCCCTGAAATCTCAGGAAAACAGCATTTTCCTATTCGAGTTAAAAAAATACCCCTCTATTCCCCCTATTTGCTTAACTCAAACCTTGTGCCATCGAATAGAGACGCGCACCTTGTAGTGAAATGACTACTAGGTAGGCTTGTTTTTCTTTTAACGCAGCAAGCGAGGTTTGTTAAATCTCAAATGGATTAATTGACCTCTTCCCACCCAATTTCAGAGATGCTGAACAACCCAAAGCGGTATGACACCACCACATTCAATGCAAGTTGTAGCCTACGCATCTGAAGAGTGGCAGCTGCTGTTATTCCCACCTCTGTGGAAAAAAGGGCTGCGTTTCCCTCTCAACTAAGCAGCTCTACTGCGCATGCTCTTCGCCGTTAGCCTTTTCGCTCTTCCCTCCGCACATGCGGATTCTGCTCGCGCTTGTCGCGTCTGCGCACTCCTTCCCCAAATTTCATGCTCTGTTTACATCTGGAAACCTAAGGCCCCATTGCGCAAAAATACATATGCGTAAGTTATATATATATATTTTAAATATTCACAACCTGTTCTGGTCTGATCCGGAAAACTGTCTCGAGCTAGGCGAAACAGCGCCGAAGGTCTTTCGCTCCACTCAGACCCCTCTCGCAGACTCCCGTTCTCAGTACATCCTCAAGATGGCGGCGGTTTTACGCTTGCGCAGAGCTATACTGCACGAGTAACGGCCTAGTTTCGAAGAATGTTTCGGCCGGAGCGCGCTGAGGAAAGCGCCTCTCGTGGGAGGACATAAAATTGCAAGGTATATAGTGGAACGGCGTGAATAGGCTTTCCGAATGGGAATTGTGCAGTGTGATCGTTTGTGGAAATCACATAAAAATAAAGATGAGAAAAAGCTTATAGAACTTGCCCTTGGGGTAATGAACCGATGATAGATAACAGGCTAAGAGGTCATCATAGAAGCCTATTGATAATACTCTAAGTGGGAATCTATGGGAAGGGAATTCATTGGTCTTAGCAAGCACAATACTTGAGACACCTTAAATGAATAACAGTAAAGCCTTATGGGTCAAATACTATTTCACAGGTTCATGAAGTAATTGGTCCATACGTGATTGCAGGCTAGGGAGTAGGAACCACAGAGGTAGCTTAAATTGTAATGAAAACTGAGGGTGCAGGCTTAGCATATTTTTTTTATTTTTTTATTTTTATAATTTTTATTTTATTTTTACATTTATATACCGCCCCATTCCGAAGACTCGGGGCGGTTTACAGCTTATAAGCAATACT
>JANHFL010008707.1:26615-55448 GCA_032468155.1 Oxyrhabdium leporinum
AGTTAATCTGATGCTCAGGATTTTATACTGAGCATATTCTATTATTTCTTGTTTTTCCAAGTAATCTAGTCAGTTTCTTTCTTTCTTTTTTAAGATTTCAAAGTTGGACTTTATTTTTTCTAATTATTTTTATTGTACATTTTTCATTATTACACATTATACATTATACCTTATAAATTTCATTATTATACATTACACATCAAATTGTAGAATTTTCTTGGTTTTATATATAGGATGTCTATATTCACAGTAACAGCATACCATCTGGGTGGAATCTCTACATTCTCTATTAAATATTGATAATAAGTTTATAACTATTATTCTCAATACCTATTCATCTTCCTCTTTGCTTATCCTTCTTATGCATTTTACATTGTTTCGTTAGGCCTATTCAGTTTTATCTATAGTCTATTACTAATATTCACCATCTATAAACATCAAATAGACCTCACATTTATAGCCAATAAACCTCCAAATAATCCTATAGTTTACTTATCTTAGTTATTCGATGTTCATGATTCCATTATATCTCTTTGTTTCCATATCTAGATTTCTAGCTTCTGTTACCTGTTAATAGAGTACTTCCCCAATCCAAAAAAGTGATCTTTTCCCCATTTCTAATTTCTGTGTTTGTACTAATTCTTGACTCCTGTGTTACACAGTGTTTTACATTTATCCCTCATCTCTTGTCCATTTTCATTTCTCAACTCTTATTGACTTCTTGGCACATCTCCCATACTCCTCCCATGGGATCTTGTATCTTCTTTTCTCTTTTGTCCTTAGTCTAAGTATTTCTTCTCTCTCTATCATTTCTTCACTCTTTTGTACCCTCAATACACCTTTCAATGGTCTTTTCCTCACTTTGGGTGTATTTTTCTGTGTATCCCTTCTATCTTTCGGACTCTGAAAATATAATTCACCATTTCTCTTTTTGTATCATTTGTCGTTTTCTCTCCCCTGTCCTTTCTATTTTATTTTCTGTTTTCTTAATTTCCTGTTTGTTGTTTAATGTCTTTTGGTCATGGTTTTCTGGTCTCATAACTGCATCATATGTCAGTTCTTTTATCTCCCTATGGTTCCTTGTCATCATTTCCAGTGTATCTTGGAGGGTCAATAATATTTCTTTTAGTAGAACATTTATTTCCCCTTGCAATCCCATTTTGCCTTATTTTAATAAGCTTGAGATTTTACTCAGTAATCTGTCAGGATCCCAATTCCCAGTTATGCCGCACCAAGATAGCCAATATTAAAACAGTTCAAATGATCCCTCCATTAATTAATTCCTTAACAGTCCCCACTTTGTTTCAAAACTCCAAGCTGCTTCACACTTGCACACTGTCCAACATAATTATAATCCTCAAGGTTCTCACAGATGTCTTCACAGTCTGTTTCCAGGGTTCAAGTATAAACAGTTACAGATGTAAAGTATATTTCAGCCAATTTATCCTGGTTGTAAGAACTTTCACTTCTTCCACTTTTTCCAGTTTTATATCACCTTCCTCAGCCAGGTGTCACTGTTACTTTCCCCCCCCTCCATTTTTACTGTAAATAAAATATCTCTAAATACAAATATTTTCCAATAATTTCCCAAAGTTCCTCAAGTCGAGGTGGTAGTAAAGGTGTAATCCAGAGTTTTGAAACAATTTAGTTTTTAAAGAGCTTACCAATCCAATCTGTCCTTTATTTTTTAAAGTTACTTCTGCTTTCAATTTCTTTTCCTTCTTTACCAATTCTGACAGTAGCTCCAGGTTTTTAGTCGCCGCTAATTACCTCCCTTGAGTCCCACTTTCTAAGGGGGTATTTTAGGGAAAATTCCACGGCAAAAGTTAAGAAGAATTCTTACCCAGACAGAGCACACTGCTACAAGATCTTTCCTTTCTTCCCTTCCATTTCAGCTGTCTTCACGGCTTTAGTTCAGCCATAATGGCCGTCTTCTCTTCTTGCCAGTTCAAGGGACTTCTCTTCTTCTTCAGGTCAGTTGAGGAGATTGCACTCTCCTTGTGGCCACCGAAGCATCCCCTCTACCTTCATCACCCCTATAGGGTGACTTTTGGCTCCGTAGAGCCCCCAGACTTGAAGAAATTGGCAGGACTTTGCGGAGTTGCTTGTTACCCTGGTTTTCCCCTGGGTTCATTTCTCTCCACGTATTTTGTGTCGATAGTTCTTATGTCATTTTAACAAAGATTATGGGTAAAGTCTTTCTTATTTTTTTATTTGCTTTACTACTTTTATAGTCAAGTTTTGTATCAACTATTGCATTAAAATCTCCTAAAAGACAGATATTTTCTGTCAGGGTAATGATAATTTAACAGCTGACCAACTGCTGTAAGATTGTAATGCTGTAATACTGTAATGCTATAATACTGATGCAACAGTAGTAAAATTCTCCCTTCTTCATCTTTGAAAATTTGTTTGGCACTTATTGTTTCTTTAACATATAGTACCACGCCTCTTCTTTTTTGTTGCGATAGTGAGTAAAATAGTTTTCCCAATTTAGGGTACTCTAGTAATTTATAATGGTGTTTTTTAATATGCATTTCTTGAAGCGATATTATGTCCAATCTTAATCTTTGTAGTTTTGAAAATATTTTTCTTTTCTTTTCATAGGGGAATTCAGTCAATTTATATTAATTGATAGCATCTTTATTTCTTCTTGCATTGCTTTACTTATATATGGGTCTAATACTCCTAATCACACTTATTTCTCTGGGTTCCTTTACTCTTGCTCCTTCTCGCTCTGTTCGTTCTTTTTTCTCCCTTTCACTTTCATCTTGCTGTGAGTATTTTTCTTCCATCATTGGTATTTCTTGGTATTTATGCACTGTTTCTCCTCTCATTTCCTGCTCCTCTTCCGTGTTAAAGTGGCAATCATAAAATTCCATTGCTTTATCCAATGAGTCTAGTCTGTATCCTTTTTTCCTGCCAAGTAACTAATATTCCTTCAGGTATCAGCCATCTAAAGTTTACATTGTATTTAGTCAAAAAGTGATATTGTTTCGAAAGTCCCTTACTCTCCTTGGAATCTGTTTCAAGACTACCAATTGTTTCTCCTTGTATTGCAATGGTTCGTCTCTTGCCTTGTTAAGAATCTCATCTCTTATCAATTTTTTCATAAATCTTACATGCAGCTCTCTTGAAAGCTTATGTCTTCTCATGTAGTTCATGTGTATTCTAAAAGTTTCATCAATTTCTACTTCCATTTCCTGCTTGTCTATTCCTAGTGCCTTTGCCAGCAACTCTTTCATTATCTCTGGCTGGTCCTCCCCCTTCTCCTCTTCTGTATTCTGAAATCTCAGGTAATGAGCAGCTTTTCTGTTTTCAACATTATCACGGTGTTTTCTAGCTCTATTTGCTTGTGTCAATTTATAATTTATGTCATCCACTTTTTTCTCCACTTGTTCTGATTTTTCCTCCATTTTCTGGATCCTTTGCTCATTTTTTGTTATCATTTGTTGGAAATTCTCAAGTTTTCATCTGTGTTTTGAATTTTTTCTTTCATCTCTCCCATGTCATTTCTCACTTCCCCTATATCTTTCCTTATCTCATTATGATTTTTTGTCATGAACTGCTGTAGTGCCTGAAACATCGGCAACATTTCCTTTTGAAAAGTATTTGATTTTTCCAACTGCAATATACTCTCTATTGACCTCTGATTAGATGGGCTTGAGAAAGCTGATGATGGTGTAGAAGATGCCTTCTTCCCTATTTTGGTTATATTTGAGGTGCTTGACATCTCAACAGCTGATGTTGATTTCTTCTTTTCCTTTTTTCCTCTATTTGTAAGCTAATAACGGGTATTTCAACCAATCCTATTAAGAGCCAGAAGTAAACCAACCAAGAGCTAACCACCTGTGGTACCCCAACACTTTAATATCCCACGTGTCAAATAAGAATAACCCACATGTCAAAAAAAAAAAGAAACCATATTACAACTTCAACTCCCTCCAATTCAGATTCAGTCAGTTTTCAATATCTCAGTATTTCAATATTTCAATATCAATATCAATATCAAAATCAATTAGGTTTGTAATCCATAGAGCCCGCTGTAACCCCAGTCTTGATTTTTCAATATTTCAATAGTTCACAGGATCAATCCACACTGGCCATACTTTGTAAAAAAGAAAAAAGGAAGAAGAAAAAAAATCAGAGAGTGAAAAAGAAAAGAGGAAAATTATTTGTCCCTGAAAATGTATTTTATACTGTTCTGTCTCCTATCAATTAATATTTGTAATCCACAAGGCCCTCTACGTCCCCAGTCCTTGATGATTCAATGTTCAAAAAAAAAAAGAGGGGAAAAAAATCAAGCTAAACCCAAAGCTTTCTTCTCACATCTGCAAAATAAGTATTTGTCTTTCCACTTTTTCCATCCATCAGCCAAAAGTATTTGTAATCCACAGAAATTCAAAGACAGTTCTTCCCTGTAGCTGCCACATATCTTGCTTTTCCCCACGGTACTTTCCAAAACAAAGCTTAGTCTTTAATCCATTTCCTAGCGCCAGATGTAGCAGTTCTCAAAACAAAGTATTATCAGTCTCTTCTTAAACATAACCAATTCAAAGTATTTCTTGTATATACCAACTTTAGCCAGCAGGTGGCATCCTTGCTTTCTTTTTCCTTTCCACTATGAGTTAGTGCAAAAAAAGTAAAAAAAAAGACTTTCGCTTAATATAGCCAAAAAAGGGTTTGGGGAAAAAGAAAACCTCAATAAAAATACATCATGTCTATATCTTAAATTGTGCTTATCTTGTTAAAGTACTCAGTCCAGTCTTTCTCTTCCTAATTGTAAATAGTTGTTTCTTCTCTTTCATTTCCAGCAGGTGTGTAATCCGCTCAAAACTTTCACTCGCTGCTTTCCGGAGGGGGAAAGAGTAACAATTCCCTCCCTCCTTCTCTCTAGAGTCTCCTTCTTCACAGAAACACTTTGGTGAACTTAGCTTAAATTCTGGGTAGAAATTAGGCAATCCTTACCCAAGTCCAATACACTGCTTCTCTTTCCGCTTCTCTTCATGCTTGTTTTGTTCCGGTTGTCACAGCTCTGGTTCAGACATTAATGGCCATCTTCTTTTCTGCCTGTCAGGAAGATTTCCCCAGATCCAGCGAAGTGGACTACTGTCCACTTGCGATCTAATGGATCCCTTCCTATCTTGTCCTACAAGGTGACATTTGGCTCCGAAGAGCCTTGAGGCAGGCAGAAATCAGATGGGTTTCATGGAGCGCCGCTCGCCACAGCTGTCCCGCTCCGACATAATCGGAAGTTCCCCTGATTTTACATTCTCTCTTGGGATTGTTCTACTCAACAGATTTCAGCTTTTACACCCAAACCAGTCAAAGACAAGGGTTCTCACCATGTAGAGCATGCATCTTCATTAAAATATATAATATTTTGCTCAAGGAAAGCACTAAGAATATTCAGTATTGAGAATACAACTCTATTTAGTTGTATCCTCAGAGGAAGCCACCTTGTGTCTACTATAATTAACAACTTTCTATATAAAACCCTTACCTCATCCACACCATACATAAACACAAAGTGGTCTTGTTCACTTTTTTGCAGGCATTGCCTCAAATCCAGGAGGTCTCTGTCACTGAACTTCACCCCCTTAAAGGTGGGAATCTGCTCTTTCATACTATCTAGTAATTCTTCAGCACGAACTGTACAAAAAGAGATTTGCAGTAAACCAATTGTTCATGTCTGATCAAGCAAGAATCATTACTACTGTTGCATCATTGCAATAATAAACTAAAGATAAACTTGTTTATCGCACATGTATACTGTGTTTCAATTCTAGTCAACAAAGCCAAGAGTGGTTATTAAAAGTGGGAAGCTTTTCCTAGAGCAGCTTTTTGCAATGTGTCTTCTTCCAGATATTTTTTTAAAACCACTCCCAATTCAGATATTTGGACCTGACCCAACTACATATGGTTGTTGTGGCCTGTTGGCCACTGGCCCCTCCAGCAGCCAAATCAATGGAGGAAGAGGAGGCATAGGAGTCAGGGTCAGCATCAGGGTAACCTGGGAGCTTCGAGGGGATGGAGCTGGCGGAAAGAGAGTGATGGAGACAGAATCAACAGCCCCTAGATCTGGAGGTGGTTGATGAAGAAAAGGAGGAACAGCTGGGTCCAGTGCCTGATGAGCGGCTGTGCAGAAGGCAGAGAAAAGGAGAGCAGTGGAAAGCCATGGGCTGATCCTGGGGAAGGAAGAGCCGCCACTGCTACTGAGGCCCCACCCTAGCTCTGGGGATAAAAGGCAGGGGGCAGAGATGAATAGGTGTGGCAGACAACTATTCATCTTCTGGCCGGTTGGACTTGTTAGCCTGTGAGAGAAACTTTTTGCCACGGCTGCTGGCATTCCTAATAAAGGAATCTTTTGAATTCACGTCAGAGGGTTTGTTGTGTTTGGGGGGCTGAGTCAGAACAGTAGTCTTCGACTTACAACCACAATTGAGTCCAAAATTTCTGTTGTTAAGTGAGATATTTGTTAAGTGAGTTTTGTTCCATTTTACAACTTTTCTTGCCACTATTGAATCTCTGCAGTTGTTAGGTTACTAACACGGTTATTAAGTGAATCTGGCTTCCCCACTGATTTTGCTCATCAGAAGGTCACAAAAGATGATCACATGACTATAGGACACTGCAACGGTCATAAATATGAGTCAGTTGCCAAGCGTCTGAATTTTGATCATGTAACTATAGGGATGCTGCAATGGTCATAAGTGTGAAAAATTGTCATAAGTCCCTTTTCTTGCTGCCTTTGTAAGTTTGAACGGTCATTAAATGAACTGTTGTAAGTCGAGGACTACCTGTACTACATTATTTTGAGGTGTCTTATTCTCTATCTTTACTAATAAATCAATTCTCTTGTGTTCAAGAAAGTTTCCTTGGAAGAAAACAAGCATAGAATAGCAGTCTTAAAGGAACATTACTTAGACATGGTTTAAAAATTCAAGATAGTGAAAATAAATTACAGAAATTTAAAATGTAATAGCAATAGCACTTAGACTTATATACTGTTTTAGTGCTTTACAGCTCTCTCCCCAACAATTTTACCCACCTCAGAAGGATGGAAGGATGGTAAGATTTGAATTGCCAAATTGCAGGCAGCCAGCAGTCAGCAGAAGTAGCCTGCAGTACTGCTAACCACTGTGCCACCGAGAATAAATTGAACAGAATAAATAAATAAACTGAATAAATAAAACAGAACTGCTTATAACCAAAGTTATTTTGAAATTTCTGCATTTGTATCACTTACATTTAATGCCAGTGATCGGAGGAATGTGATAATAATAGAATGGGATATTAGGAGCTTGAGATGCAACATCCCGGAAGAAGGCAACCAATTCATCTAAAATACAACAAGGGAAGCAATGTGGAACATAGAATAATTGTAAATATACAGCTGGAAATGGGGAAAGCAAAAGGAAAAGCATTACTTTGGGCTTTCATCTAGGACTGTATTCTTCAACTTTAGACATTTTGGTTATTTTATCATCATCCAGGCAGAACTGCCAACAGCTATGCTGGAAAAGATTGATGGAACCTGAGTTTAGCTCTTTCGGAGGGCACAGGCTTGTCAAAATTGAAGATTTTAGCTGCTGAATTCATATACTTTAAACAGTGGTTTGTTGATTAACCCAAAAAAAAGTATGCATATATGTTCACCTTTTTTCTTCTTCTTAGCATTTTTCCATAAGTGCAGGGTCTGCTTTTTTCAGATCAAATGTTGATCCATTGGTTGTGACAGGAATTGACTAACCAGCTTGACACTTGAGCCTGATGTTATGGGCTGAGAGACTGAGTGACTGACCCAAAGTCAAGCAGCCAACTTTTATGCTAAGGTCTAGAAGTCAGTCTATTGGTTTCTGGCCTGTTACCTTAACCATTAGACCAGTCATGTCCAACTTGTGACCCAGAGGCCCCATGAGGTTCTGGACATCTAGTAATGCAACCCTACAAGATCATAAACTTTTAACATTATTATATGATTTTAGATTATAAAACTACAGGTAATAGTCCTCGACCGACAATTGAGCCCAAAATTTCTGTTGCTAAGTGAGGCAGTTATTAAGTGAGTTTCTCCCCATTTTACCACCTTTTTCTGCCACAATTGTTATGTGAATCTCTGCAGTTAAATTAGTAACACGGTTGTTAAGTGAATCTGGCTTCCCCATTGACTTTGCTTGTCAGAAGGTCACAAAACGTGATCACATGATCCTGGGACTCTGCAACAGTCATAAATATGAACCAGTTGCCAAGTGTCTGAATTTTGATCCCGTGACCACAGGAATGCTGCAACAGTCATAAGTGTGAAAAATGGCCATAAGCCACTTTTTTTTCAGTATCACAATTGTAACTTTGAACAGTCACTAAATGAATGGTTGTAAGTCGAGAACTATCTGTATATTATACATTTTATATATAGCCCAAGACAATTCCTCTTCGCTCAATGTGGCCCAGCCAAGCCAAAAGGTTGGACACCCATGAATTAAACCAAATGTATCTTCACTGCTTGTAAATATTCAGGCATGTATCTAGGATGAATAAGAACAGAAAAAGTTTCAACTTTTCCTTGAATGTTCATACCTTGGCAGGCTCTTTAGTAGATGCCTGAAACAAAAAATAATTCTTTCCAAGCAAGGTTCTCATAGAATCTTCTTTAGCCAGTTTGAAATGAAAGGGTTAGAATTATAAAAGCTGGCCTTTTGTCATCAAGGAAGCAACAAGGACTCCAAAAATCTATTTTTTCCTTTCTGCAAACAAACCTCATCTGGCTGCTGAGATTTCACAAGATAGGGTCTCTTCAAATACCATCTGCGTGCAATGCTATATTCATCTTTTTTTCTACACTCTCACCAAAAAACACACAGCTCTTCCTGTGTGCATTTTGAGGAACCTGGGGGGAAAATGATACGCTGGATACGGCAGTCAGCTAAAGAGCTGGTTTTGCAAAAACGACCACCATTTCCGGTATTTTATCACAGCTGTGAGCAACTTATGAACTCTCCAAACAGCTTTCTCTGCAGAGCTTGGAGCTTCCTCTGAATAATGGCACAGTTTTCAATTCAAACCATTTGCAGAATCTTTAATATCAGCCCAAACCTCTAACCAAAAGATTGCCCATCTTTACTTTAATTTACATGCTTATGCATTTATGAAACCTGGTTAACAAGTGGGGGAAACAATTGGGTGAAATGTAATGATCTGTTTACCTTTATTCACCTGTCTGAAGAAAAAAGGGGAAATGACAGATATGCCATCCGCTCCTATCTGGGCTGCATGCTTGGCCTGGAAATGAAGAAAGGAAATGAACTGAAAAGAGATATTTATATTACTATTGTTAAATAAGTAATGCTGAAAACGAGAAATGCTAAACAGTTATTATGACAATAGGACCTGCTGATGTCAGATTGTATAAGTTCTCCAGTGGCTTAACCATCAGAAGAAAAAATAATTTAGGAAGAACCCACCCTGACTGATGAGGCAGTTAAAAGTGGTAGGGGAGCATTGTACCTTTATACTTGCAAAATTCTGTTAATGAAGCCGTAAGTAGAACTAGTTCGTCTAATCATGTTTCCTGTTTGGTTTTATCTGGAAAATTACCTATGCCGATAATGAAATTGGCTCCCTTTTTGATCTCTCAGACCATATTTGGGAATAATGCCTCCTTTTTGGAAACATTTTCTCCTTGCTCTTAGCATTCTGCTGTGCAAAGATCGAAGCACGGCTGAAGAGAAAAGTACACAGACACACTCACCAGATCCTTGGATTCAGGTAAACTGATTGATCCAACATGAATTATTACATGATCCAGCCTGCAGGGAAAGGAATTTTTTTAAATAGTATTTTTGATGACAGGCCAAGATTATCAAGGTATGGGGGTGGTGGTAATTAAACTGATGATTATTTATTTTGCAATATTATCTTGCTTTATGTGCTATACAACTCTGCTGTCTATACTGATAAGCTCACATTTTAGCAATCTTATGCGGAAAGAATTGGAGGAGGAGGAAGAGCTATGTTCACTTAAATGGAAATGCATTTAAATGGGGGTATCAAGCTTCTGTTCATGCCTGTTTATTTAAAAAACAAAAACAAAAAACCATGCCCACAGCATTGGCTGATACCTTTGCTTCACTCTGTATAGTCATCTCATTGCATCAAGTCTGAATTTCAAAACATGGAGGCAATGTAGGTGATCTTCAACTTACAACCACAACTGAGCCCAAAATTTCCATTGCTAAGCAAGACAGTTAAGTGAGTAGTGCCCCATTGTACAACCTTTTTTGACACTGTTGTTAAGTGCATCGCTGCAGTTGTTACTTAACAGTTGCTATTGTTTCTCCTGACCAGGCAGTGAAAACTGCTAGATGAAAAATATAGTTCACTGATGGCTAAACCTGTGCATCTACCCGTCTTCTGCTTGAGACAAAATAAGGCAGGTATAACTAATTCAATGTATCCAACCTGGTATCTTCCAGATCTGTTGAGTTTAATTGACAGTTTCATAGTGAACCATCAGGAATTATAAATAGTGAAGTCCAGCAGCTTTGAAATTAATCAGATTCAGGAATACTGTCACGGTAATCACTTCCTATTGTTCCTCTTTGTTCAACAACAGGAAGAAGCAGAGAATTTGCAAGTAAGAATTAACTTATTATGAATGAACATATCTGCAATATTCTGTGAAAACAATCTCACTCACTGGCATTTAACCCCTCCCTCCCAAAGCAACAGCAGCAATTGGAGCATTCAGATTTAATAATCTAGTGTTTTTGATTAGTTAGGCAACAATTTCATAGAAAACACTGCAATCTTTGCCACAAAAATTACTCACTTATCCTTGCCTTGAGTCACCCATTCCTCTGCCAGCTGTTTTCTCTCCTGAATGCTTAGGGATAGACCTTCTCCTGTTGTTCCATTCACTATTGTTAAAATATATGCATTTGACATATAAAAAGAATAGAATATAAAGTGATTAACAAAGACAGTCAAAAGAAGTGTTACATTTCATTCCCTCCAAGGCAACTAATGTGGTTGTAAATATCAAAACCTAATGGTGGTATCTTCCCTAGAGTTCACTCGGCCACATCCCTCAAAACGTCAGATTAAAAAAGTTTTATTTGGGAACATTCACAACAGAAGTATTTGGAAATAAAAATAAAGCAGAATTATTCAGAACTGTTTGTCATTCAAACCAGCAGAAGTAATTAAAACTAAACCAACTAGTAAAATCAAAATGGAAAAACCAAGCAACAATGACAGGCATTTTCTTAATACTGAGAAAACTAAATATTTTTTGTGTTTATTACATGTACAAGTTATATGCATTTATTTCTTATTTCTGATAGTTTTACTATTTTACTATTTACTCCCACGTTTTGTTGGTTGTGCAGGAAGACATTCTCATCTAATGCCCATCAAGTGTGTCAGATACTTGGGAGTTCCCAGTCACATCTCAGAATGAGGGATCCTTGGTGCTCTCTGAGCTTGCTTGTTTTCTTGCAGACATTTCATTACCCTAACTATGTAACATCATCAGTGGTAGTAAGGAGTGCTGTTTGCTGGCATCTTTTTGTTCTCTTTTGGGCTGGTTGATTGTCTCTTTTGCATAGACAGACAAAGGCAGAACCAAGGTGATTATGGACAGAGCACCACACTTACAAAAAGCAAAATACTGGAGGACAAAGAAACCTACCTCCCTGTGAACACCAATAAAATACAAAAACTAATACAAAATACAAAAATTTCTAGAAGCCTGGCACTCTCACAAATCAGCCATCAATAGACATTAACAACATCTCTATACTATGCAAAAGAGACAATCAACCAGCCCAGAAGAAAACAAAAACACTCCAGCACCTCTCCACCAGTATCAGCATAGATTAACTTCAAGGTTAACTTCATACCAACAATCAAGTAAGCAATACCCCAATATAGAAACTGCCAAAGAGTCATCAGTAAACAGCCCAACCAAAGAATCTCTAAGGCCACTCACACTCACAAAGACAAGCATTTGTCAGAATATAAACAGACAGCAAACAGCACTTCTTACTAGCACTGATGATGCTACCTAGTTAGGGCAAGAAAACAAGCAAGCTCAGAAAGCACCAAGGACCCCTCATTTCAACCCTGAGCTACAAATATTCTTCTTGATTGGTACATCTCAGAATTTCAGTATCAATACATTTGAAGGGCAGTAGAGATAATCCATCTAAGATAAAAAAATATTTCAATTTATCCGTTTAGCACTTTAGAGTCATTTATTTATTATTTCTAAAATCCAATCCATTCTTTTAAATGAGCAGCTTTCCAAATACGTACAATAAACTCTCTGTACAGGATTTTTCCACAATAGTACTTGGATATGGGTACAGAGAATGTGTGAACACAGGCCAGGGATCAAAATACTTCTGCAGCACTTAGTAAATGAATGGAAAGGGCCCTGAGATAAAGTCTGATTAAATAAGATCACAGCTAATTACATTTAAATAATCTATGATCATAATCAGTGTATAGTTGGAATGAAATGAGGTAGGAAAAAATCATCTGGTCCAGGAGACTGCTACACATTTGGCCATTTAGTCCACTTGAAAGTTACCACTGAGGAAAGTTCATCATTGTTTTTGGCAGACTTGCTTGGCAGATTGTTTAGCATCACTGCCATCAGGGCTCTTAATATTCAGCCTGAGTTTTTCTGCCCTCTATTTTTTGTTCTACTCATGGTTTCAGTAGAGAACATTTTGCATATGGCAATGTTTTAGGTATTGTTAAATCATTGTTTTCCTTAGTCTTGTTTTCTGCAAGCCAACATGACCAGATCCTTAAACCCTGTTCCATTTGGCACAATGGAATGTTGGAATGGTCAAGCCTATTGAGGTAATTTTGAACAGTGATTCTTTTCTTCTATGTAATTAGCAAGCTTGGTATCATCTGACACCTGAGAAGCATCATTTCTCTTCCGCTGGGGCCTGTCTCCTCTGTTCCTTGATAAATTCTTATGTCATGCCTCTTGGCAATCTCATTCCTTTATAAAAGAACTCTCTGTATAATACCCATTTTTCCGGATGAATTTTAAATAAGGTTGGTCTCCAGTCCTTCCAGCTTTTCCTTCAGCAAGGAGAGAAACTTCCATTTGCAACAGGTATAACTGGCATATATTTGCCACTCAAATATGTCACAGCAGCTACTGCTTCAGTATACCTGTGGTGCAATGGTTCCTTCTCCTCTTAATCTTCCTGACAAAACTATTTCTCCTGCTTATTCCCCTGTACCCTTATTCTAACCACTAGCTCTGAGTTGTTCATCTTCTTTCTACAAAAGCCTAGCCAAGTCTTGAATGGTTAAGGAATGCAGGTCCATCCTCTTGCTAGGTAATTATGAGGTCAGTAAGTCAGCACAAGCTGATAAGACATTCCCCCTAAGATCATGTGCTCAATAGATAAGTGAGTAGGCATCCCTCCAACACAAAATAGTTGCTTCTAAATCAGCTAAGCATTATTTGCCAAACTTTGAAAGATCAATTCTGCAACATCCAAGTTTCATTCCGTTTACTCTCCTGCTTGCTCTGGTTGTAAGCTCCCAACTGCCTATTTCTTTTTAAGGAATGCTGCTAAACTAAGGTAGTTGAAGGCTTTTAAATCCTAGTTTGCTTGGACACACAATCCAGAACGTAGTTTTAGTAATTAGTTTACTTATATTAGTATACCTCTCCTAGTTTAATTAGCCACTTACACGAAGGGAGGGACCAAGTGGAATCAAATGGACTGAAGTTGTATTCAGTTTGATCATATGCTGGATAAGTCACCATTCATAGTTATCTCTTCAAATATGGATTATCCATATTTGATACTGTATCTATTTCTGAACCAGAAGCTGTTCTTTTTATTCAAAAGAAAAATTTCTTTGGAATACATCTTATCTATATCTTACCAAATACATTCTTGACACCTTGCTGATTTATTAGGTAATCCACATACTGGCTGATCAGAGAGAGATTGATGTTTCTAAAAAGGAAAAAAAGGGAAGATAACAGAGCAGATGGAGCTAGTTATAAAAAACTTTTTACAAGTAACATCTTACAAACTAAAGTTCTTAAAGAGATGGAGCTTCAGATTTTTTTCCCCCTCTTCTGCCATTGGCACAAAATAGTGAATAAGATTGAATAAACAGCTTCTACCACTTCCCCCAAAGTACATTTTATGAAGCGGAAAAATTCGTTTCTAAAAGCAAGCAGAAAGTGGTTCAAAACAGATTCTGTTAAGAGTTGAATTTTGATTGGTTTGACTTTCAGGGTTTTGCTTTAGAACAAGTTTTAGCACACAGAGAAATGCATTTCCACCATCACCTTTCCTATTAAAATCCAGGTAGGATCAATGAAGAACAAAAGGTCTCAAATATTCCCAGCTAGAGACAGTTTTTGTCCCAGAAATACGAAAGTAACCAAAGGCATTGCCCCTGTGCTATACATTCTCATTCCAAATTTACTCCATTTTGCTCAAAACTATTCTTCACATAAACAAAGCTGACAGTCACATTATCTCCAATAGCCTAAGGAAGTCAAGCTAATTTTGGGTGTCTTCATCCTTGCACAATATCAGCAGCAGCCTCATTGTTCACTAACTGCTCTTAAGTTTACCAAACAAGAATTACCGAGTGATCTACAGTTGGATAGTCTCTGGCAGGTGTATTTGTTATAGAGAAAATTGTTGTACCACCACGCCAATGTCAACTTTCAGCAACCACATAGAATTTCTCCAGGATAATCAATGCCTAACCTGGCCCTTCAAGTCTTCCAATGATGTGTATCCATTGCTATTGTAATCATGTCTGCTGCTGATCATCCTCCTCTGTTTCATTCCATCTTTCCCAGTACTATGGACTTTGCATGGGAGCTGGATGTGCCTAGTGTCTCCAAAATATTAACAAAAGACTGCTTACAATATGAGGCACAAGTCTGTTACAGCATTTTCTTATTACAAATTGACTAGTGCCAAATGATACTAGTAGTAGCTTTTCTAAAAACTCTTGGTTTATTCTATATTGCAGTGGCATGACTCTGCATTAGGACCTTCTGCATCTGAAGAGAGAATCTATATAGAATAGAAACTGAAAAACTACTTCAGACACACCTGAGGATTTGAAAACCAGCTACATTTGTAAGTGCCACACACAGATACACAGATACATGCACAATGTAAGTCTCAATAATCCTTTCCAAAGTAATTATTAAATACAGCGAAGATAAAAGCAAAGTGCAAAGGAAAAATGGATTTTAGCAAATGTAGAAGACAGGAAGGGAAATTGCAAAGTATACATTCCATTTGTGTAATTGAATAAAGGTATTTCAGGCAATTCAGGCATGTTAAATACTTCCAAAAACACACAAAAAAACAAATATGATAACTCAAGGCACTAGTTAATTATTGCTATCTGGAAGGCCATTGCCCCTATATTTGAAAATGTTTGAATATGGTACATTTAAATTAATTTTTGAGCCCACCAAACTGATCTAATATTGCTTTTAGCATCAATAAAACATTTACCCATCCTCAGTCATTGGGGTAATGGTGGCTGCAACCAGCCCCTGTAGCTTCTTCTGGAGTGCCATGAAACAAGCTGAGTCAGATATAGAAGAAATCTGCCTGGAATAAGCAAAAAAAAAAAGTACTGAGCAATGGGTGATTTCTGTTAATACTAAAACTTAAAGACAAAGTTCAGGAGCAAAAATATGTAAACATCTTCTAAGAACATTGCTTACTATTTCTGGTATAGGGCTCTGGCCACAAATCTTGTGGTAACATTATGCTCAAACAACTTTGTGGAATTTCATCAACAATATATAACGAAGAATGCAATACGTTGAGGCCATCAACAATATAATGTTGAAGCTATAGGTTGACTAGATCTGACTGGCCCTGAGTGACCAGGGCCAGAAAAATATTCTTGGGGCAATGGAAGATATTCAAGAGTCTTATTACTGATGAGCAGAGGTTTTAGTTTGGACCCCAGTTTAGTTTGGATTTGGAAAACAGGTTTACTCATTGGGACTGGTCCAGAGACCCATTAATTCAACTTAGATCACAATTATCTCTTTCACTGACTAGCACTGGAATTAATAATAAAAAAAACTCTAAATTTCAGGAATAGTAACTTCATTAAGAGGATATGAAATCTGCTAAATTTCAGTGCAACAGGTCGATGAATTTTGTTAGGTGTTATTACATTTTAATTTGTCCTAATCCAAAACACATCCTATGCTTTTTCTCCATCTTACAAAGCGAGATTTTCCCCCCCCTCCCATCACATGAAGAGCCTGGAGTGTTTTCTTTTGGGCATTTACCCAATATTACTATCAGATTTGGCATTTGTCTTCCATGGACTCAGTGCATAATTTACTTTGGTTAATACTATAGAGCTATTATATTTGTATAAAGGAGTGCTAGGATTACCTGTTCCTGTTAATTGTAGAGCCCAAAGGTACGTAATTCAAAATGCAATCTCTTACTTTGTTTTCAGACAGAGAGGGATAATTGCTTTCTATCTAGAGTAAACTAATTTAATTAGGCTTTTTTTCAGAACGCCTAACAGGCAGCAACATGTGATATGTGGAACTTCCAGCACAACTTTATGGATTGCATAAACACTCATCCAGTCTGAGAAAGAATTTTGTAAAACTCATTGCTAGCTCCAATATTTGGTAAGTTTCATCCAAATGAAGGCATTGGACTATGAATGTTTCACATGGGCACAAATACACCCAATTTTCTTGGCAGAAGCCAAAGTCTTCGTTTTATATATATATATATAAAAAAGTGCCTAAATTTCTCTAAGCTCATGTGAAAACCTACTTTCAGACCACTGCTATCTCCCTGAACACAAAGCCACTTCTTTTGCATGTACTCAGCCTCACATGCTTCTGGTAAAGGGGCATCAAAAATAGATGAGCCACTATTTAAACGTCGTTTAAATTGTTATTTAAATACGGTAGTTATATCATTATTTTAAAATAATTTAAAAACAAAATTTTAATTTAATTTAAATAGTTCTTTAAATTCTTTAAGGTATTTAAAATAATTTATTTAAATAATTATTAAAATAGTCTCAGTACTGAACAAAAAAGGCGAAGGTCAGTACTATAATAGTGGTTTGATGTGTCTTTTTTTCTTGTCACCTTTAACTTGTTCCGATTTTCCCTTTTATGTTAGTTTGTATTTTAATGTTTAATTTTGCAATTTAATAAAGCTATTTAAAAAAGAAAAAGATCAGCTACAGCACAGATGTTTAGCCAGTCACTAGCTTCGCTAGCTCAATCTGAGCTGTCGTGATTTTTTTTTCTTGTTTTTGTTGTTTTGCGGGTGTTTTGAAATCTTTTTGCACCCAAAGGAGGGCTCTGTCCTCAGACTCTCCTTTCCAATCATACTCTCCTTTCCAATTAAGACAATACTTCCCAAAGATGCAATGCACAATAAACTTACCACTCCGCTATCCGGGATCAATGCAGTCCAGCGCGGGTTTCAAAATCACACTAAGCAGAAGAGATGGCTCCTCCCACTGCCCTTCTCTCTGAGTTTTTTTTCCCCTCTCTTTTCCCCCTCCCACTTTTTGGAAATACTGAGCATGCCCGGAAGCAGTACTTAAATCCGCTGCCGTGAAATTAACTCTTCACAGTATCCGAGACTGGAAGGTTGCCCGTTGAGAAGTGTCAAAAGGGATTCATAGCGGAGTGAAATCCAGACGCTTATCCTACAGAAGCTGCGAAGGGCTTTGTGTTGAAGAGGAAGTTCGTCCCCGTTTTGTTTTGTTTTTTTAAGCTGTAGTTATTTTTAAGACCTGTTTGGAAAGAACACGCCTAAAGTATAAACTTCTACGTACCAACAGTCAGTTCCATTTGCCTTCAGATAGATCGGTGTAGGATTATACATTTATGTAGGATTATTACATTACACCTGTTCCTGTCTTTGGTACTTTAGTGTGGTAAATGTACTTCTCCCTTTTTTTTTTAATAACAATCCCGAAATTTAGCCTGATGCTAAACCAGGCATTAATTGCATTAATCTTTCATAGTTGTGGTCAGAACTAGAGTATGGCATCTTTAGTTTACACGTTTTTTGTTGATCCAACTAGGTTTTAAAGATTTGTCTGTGCCTTAGCAAAATGATACCAACTTGCTTGAGCAGGGGGTTGGACTAGATTACCTACAGGGTCCCTTTCAACTCTGCTATTCTGTTTTAAAAGAAAGAAAACTATAATGTTGGCTCTAGTGGAGAGGGCAACCATAGCAGGATAGGGAAGTGACAGTAGAATGAGGAAATAGAAGCCAGGCTATAGAAATGCTTTATGTAATCCTGGTGACAGATCACATGTTTTATACTTCTGAAATGCTGGCTGGAACTTTTAAGTGGAAACTTTCAAATGGAAAGTTTAAAATGTGTTCTTTTCCTTCTTTTTCCTTCAGTTTCAGTCTCTGACTGCAGTTTGCAATCACTCCCTACCAGAAAATCTGCGTACCTGAAGGGTCTATCTATCACTCTAAGTAAGAAAACTACTTGGTATAGAAATGATTTAACTATCATTAGCCATTTTCCAGGGCCACCTTCTTGTTTATTTCTCACTTTATTTTTAAAAGTTGCAAGGAGAATTGTATTCTCCACAGTGAGCTTGGCATGGTGGTAGTAGTATTTAATTTTTAATTTTTCCATATAAAATAGTTAGCCTAGAAATTATCATAATGTCTGAGTGAAGACACTGCAATTCCATTGTTCCAGTTTCTAAAATATAATAAGTATTGTTCAACTTCAGGTTCCTCCTAATGCTTATTGACCAAGCTAAATCTTTATAGGTTTATAAGCTTCTTTTGTTAACCACATATTTTTTCTGACTAAATGGCATGGCCCATACTAGCTCAGACAGATGTGTTCTTTGGTGTGTGGCTATAATTGGTAACTTGCATCTGAAGGCTCTAGGTCAGGGCTGTCAAACTCATGTTGTCACAGCTGTATCATGTGACTTTTTTCCCCTTTGCTAAACTGGGTGTGGGCGTGGCCAGCATGTGACGTATCCGCAGGCTGGGAGTTTGACAGCCCTACTCTAGGTCTATCACTTCTTGCTTGTAAAATGCCTGTGCTGAGTTCAACATGGGAGGCAGCTAAAGGAAGAAAACAAGGAATTAAGAAAGCCTGCATGCTAGAAGAAGCATACCGTGAAATAATTAAGTTGTGGAAGGGGATTCTTTGTAAGAGGAAGGCTTGCTTTTGTGGGCAAGGGGCTATGTGCATGGCCAGAAAACCAAGAAAGGCTGTGCAGAAGAATTTTAATGCAAATAAATAATTTGAGTGTTGGGGAGTTTGGGTAGGAGATGTTTGCAATGGGGGATTGAGATTTTTGTATTGTATTTGTATTTTGTATTGTTTTTCAGATGGAAAGAGCGAAGATATTATCTAATGAGGTTGGTGGTTCATGTGAACTGGAATGGAAGAAAGTTAGATCTCTCTCCCTCCTTCTCCCCTTACACACACACACACACACACACACACACACACACACACACACACACACTGCTCCTTTGGCTTCAGTTTGTGTCTTCTTATTCAGCCTAATGCTGTGTTTCTCAACCTTGGCAACTTGAATATATGGGGACTTCAACTCCCAGAATTCCCCAGCCAGCCTGAAGTTGAAGTCCACAGAACTTCAAGTTGCCAAAGTTGAGAAACACTGGCTTAAAGTTATTATACTTTGTGCAGTGCAAAGGAGCCCCCGAGAGCTAAAATCAAGCCCTCACAAAAGGCTAAATTATGTCAGTCCCTTGCTCTCAAAACTTGAAAAAGAGATGTTTCTTCCTTGGAATGCGATTAATAAGCTTTCCACTGATAGACATCCCAGAAGAGCTAATTATTTTTCAGACAAAGCAAGTTAAAGTACTTCTGTGGTTGTCAGTGCATGTAAAACAACCTGTTTGGGAATGAATAAAGATATTTCAGGCAAAAAGGAAATCCTTTAGAAATAAAGGGTTCTCTTTATTTCTCTTCCAAACAAACTTGCTTAAATTAGTAACAAAAATAAATAAATAAAATAGATTGATGAAAAACTGCAATACAAAAAGATGTGGCAAAATTCAGTTGTCTTTAGAATAAGTTCCTAACTTCTGTAATTTAATCTTTGCTCATACATCCAGTCAGAAAGTTGTGCACTGTTTAGTACATTTGTTCATCTGTATACTGTTTCTCAATTTGTGCTCTTGCTGAGAGACAAAAATAAATGAGATGCAGTATTTGTAAGAAGGGCCAGGATTCCATATATGCAGACTGTAGCTAACACAGGGTAGAGTTAGGACTGCTTAATTTTTAAATTTCATAAATTTATATTCAATGGTATTAAAGTAGATTTAAATTAAATTCACAAGAGCCAGTTTGCTGTATTAGTAAAGGTGCTGGCCTAGAAACCAGGAGACTGAATTCTATGGTCTTCCTTAGGCAGGAAAGCCACTTGGGTGACTGGACTGGTCAGTCTCTCTCATTCTAATCTAAGCCAACTCCCAAGGTTGTTGTTACTTGGAAAACAGGAGTATTAGGTATTTTTACCAACTTGAGTTATCTATCTAAATACTACTAAAACTCTTGTTGTTATAACTCTTACCTGGTGTAAGAATTGGTGTATCATAGGGGCAACATTTTTTGAACCAAGGTTCCTCAAATGGGCTAACTTACAGAATGCATCCAAAATTCAGATTGTGACTGCTTCAATGCTACTGGCAGCTGCTGGGTTGTTGCTGTGGTCACATGTTCTTTATTTTCAAAGTTCCCTGACAATTTTCCAGTCAATCTTGCAATCCCTCCCTCTCCCCTCCCTCTTTTGCTGGAAAGAAGGAAGGGAGGGAGGGAGGGAGGGCTTCTCATTCCCTCAATTGCCACAATAGAATCTGCCACTCCTACCCTTGTGTGAGGATAACAACTTTGCTGACCACATTTTTGAGGCAGGGTAAAATGACACCAGGGGGGCGGGTTCCTTCAGGGGTGGGATTCAGCCAGTTCGGACCAGTTCGGGCGAACCAGTAGCTCCGACGATCGATCAGGTGGCCGGCTGGTAGCTCCAACGATCAGCTGGGCCCACCTGCCAGCCCCTGCGCTCTTCTTTCCTTTATCCTCTCAGCTGATTTGTGGGGCAGAGTGGATTGCCGCGCCTCAGCTGTAGCTACTGTGTTACTACATAAAAGGTAAGTTGGTTGTTTTGAAGCTGAGCACGTGCACAAAGCGTGTGTTAGGTGCGTGCGCGTGCACCCGATCACCGAACCAGTTGTGAAACCGGTTGAAACCCACCACTGGGTTCCTTCTTTCCTCCCATCTGAAGGACAGGAAGAAAACACATTGCTGGAGTATTGGAAGGAGACCTAAAACTTAATCCACTGATCTATTTCCTCCATAAAAGAAAAAAAATCATTAAGTCAAACTGCTAATTAAAATAGCTCACAACACTTCATTCTATAAGTATTGGGTGTGATAAACTGGAAAAAGAGATGGAGTGAATCCTAAAAGCAAGGATCTCTATCCAAAGTCTCTCAGACCCTTCTATGACTGGGGCAATCATCATTGGCACATCATTTTAGGCAAGGAAATATTATTTTTCTTTCTGGTGAAAATGCCATGCTGTTATAACTTGTTACCGCACTAGATCCAACACATTGAGACTAGAATTTCTTGGTTAAGTTTGATTCATAATGGACTAGAGCCGGGTATGACCCCCCTAGATACATGAAAATTGATTTCAAATGGTCTTGCCTGCCTCACTTTAAGCTTTTAACTGGATCTAGAATATAACCATACACACATGAACTCCACAAACATTTATATTGTAGGCATGAATTAAAGAGCTATTGCAACAGAAGTGCATATGGAACTTCATCCCTTCAGCCTGGTTATGTTCTTCCTCCATAGCCTACTTCTCATGGCTAAGAAATTAAAACCTTTTGACAGCAATGACAGCAGTTAAAAAAAAAGGCAAAGATGGTTGGGTGCTAAGACTTCTTCACCACATTTTAGCATAGGAAGCACCCAGAGCAGGTCTTCAAAGATGATCCCTGGATATCTGGGAAACATTCAAGGCACGAATGTCCTGAAAGAGGCCTCTCTTCAGATACTGGCACTATTTTTATGCATGAACTTTTCTCTGATTTTTTTAGTCTGAATGACATAGATAGATGGAAGGTCTACTTGAGGAAAAAACGGAAGCCCTATCTGGGCCAAAGTCCAAACATAATAATAACACTATTAAGGAAGATTACACTATTTCTTGCTAGTTCACCTTTTCCTTTGAAAATCCTACATTATTTTCACATGTGTTCTCCTTTAAATTGTGTGTTACAATGGCTTTGTGTAACTTCACTGGGTTCTGTCTAAAGCTCAGCTCTCACAGCTGCTGAAACGCTGGTGGAGTCAGTTAAGTCCAAAGCCTCCTTTCCCCCAGAGTCCAATAATACTGACCATATGACAATCCCCAGTTGGAATCCACTAAACTTATTTATGCATTTATTTAGTACTCTATTCCCTGGTGATTTCAAGGCACATTCATTCAATTGTGCTTCAGGTAACGAAACAATTAATGCTGTTGATGACTCTTTTTTTCAAGAGATCCATTAGTTCCTGCTGCGTGGTGAGGTTTGTTATCGTGATTATAGCCTTCTCCTGGAGAGAAGAAGCAAGTGCTAATCCTCAGGGAGACGGATGGTACCATGGGAATTCAGAATAAAAATAGCCCATTGAAATAAAGGGAGTTGCCATGGTGACTGGAAAAATAAAAATGCTGAGATGGACAGGCAGTGGAATGAAAAGCTACATTTCATGAAATTAGCTCTGTACCATTTCTGTAGTTACACAATGTATGAACTTCCATCCTTGCTCAACACCTGTTGAAACAACATTGTAATACATTCACATACTTCCTGTTAGGCACCCTATGTGGTAAATTGTTGTTTCTCAGACTTGATTCATTCACATGACTAATTTTATTGTGCATGAATCCAAAAACGTAAGCAACATATAAACACCTCCTGTCTTTTCTAATTTTCTAAGTGAAGCATAAAAGAAAATGCACTGATTCTCTATGAAAGCCAAAAGGCCATTGTAGGCTAATATATAATGGACCATGCAACCTAGCAGTTTCCTGAGATTCCAGACATTACAGAAATCCCATTAATTTCCCTACTAGTTAATATTTCCTAGAGACCAGCATAGCAAGAACATCTCTGATGTTATGACAAATATGATGAGGAACACAAAATAAGAGGTATACTGTACATTGAAGTGTTATGTACATAGAAAGAAATAATAACTATTCGACACTACCTATTATGGAGGAATGCTTGGTGAAATTAATAGCTATGGTTGAGACCGATAAACTAACTTTGATTAGAGAAAATAGACTATTTATATTTATTGGTGACTGAAAAAATTTTTGGGTGAAAAGAAAAAAATGAACTTGTGATTTATAGCTTTGATGATTAGAGAGGTTAGATTATAGAAAGAAGAGTAACCAGTGGTGGAATCCAAATTTTTTTACTACCAGTTCTGTGGGCTTGGCAAAAGCAGTCAGAGCAAGTCAATAGGACAGACTCATCGACAACTAATAATCATTAGCACTGATGTTACATGAATAGCGTATTTAGATATAAGCCTATTCATGGGTTATTCTTAACAAAAAGGACATGCGGAGATCCACAACCCAGATTTTAGACAATATTATCATGCTAAAGAAAATTAAAAAAATTACTAGATATGGTGCTAATTAGGTTTTGTAGTATGATTTCTATTCGTTAAAACTAAGCCTCTTATTTTTATATTGCAATCTGGGGAGGAAGTTTAGGCTCAAAAAGAAAAAAGGTTTTGTAAAATCATGAGGTAAGTAATCTGGTATACTCTTGATTATGTCACTCAGTCTCTTAACACCGCACTACATTTGGTGAGAATAAAACTTACTTACGAGCAACTGATGATGGGAAGTGACTAAGGTAAAATCCACTACTCGATTTTATAAACATCATCTGTAGTGTCATGATGATAAATGGTTTGATATCAGATTGTAAGACTAACGTTCCTGAGCCAACCAATTCATTCTCACTGTTATAAATAAATCCAAAGATATACTTCCATTGTTTATAAGCTTTTGCTGATTTTATTCTAAATTCATCGTGTTGCTTTAGCCTGTTCAAAACACCTCATTCCTCTTACACTGTGAACTTATCCTCACATTAGCAATCCAGCTAACCTGCTATTTTGACTTCAATCATTCCCATGAAACAGTAGCTATGGCAGGAGTTTTCCCTCTATGTTTTGTTCTGTGAGAATTGAATGAGGTTCTGGGAAAGAATAAAGACAAGCAAGCAAGCAAACAAACAAAGAAATAACTGAAATGCAGCCATTTTTCTACCACTAGAAATTTGTTTCTTCATCAGGAGTTCCAGATCTTTTTCTTTAAACTAGCAGATTCTAAGCATGAAAAGTTTTAAAACCTCTGGACTAGCATATATATTTCAGTTTAAGTCAATTTGATTTGTTTCGTTTTCGATACCAACAACCTCCAAATCAGGATTCTGTTTGTTATTACTATGATAGCCGAAGTTAACTCATATATGATTTCATTATATTGACAAATTTTCTAGTTGAAAAGTATTATTTATTTCAAAAAGCTGCTGTTCAGTTGAGTATCAAGCTCTCTATTGAGGAAAGACCAAGTGAAGATAATGGAATTGTGCCAGTTAGAAATAAAAATAGCAGCCTTTGTCCACTTGCTTCCTCTTTAATTAAATTCTAATGCTAGAAGCATTTGAAAATGTGTAGGTTGACTTGAAAAAGGTTATTTCTTACTCAGTTTTCAGGATACCATTAAATATAAGCATCCTGATCAAGTGACAGTGCTTCGCTAGAACTAAGTAACAGGAAAAGATTCCACCCCCCCAAAAATGATCTCCATTATGACAAAAGTTTATACATATTTACTCTTCCAACTACAAAAGAACATGCTTTCAGTGGGGTCCCTGATGCTCTTTGAACTTGGCTGTTTTCTTGCAGAGGTTTCATTCTAAGCCACTATCTATGTTCCTGTTCCAGAAGTGATATACTGGGGAATTTTCCCCCAAGATGTTTTTTTTGTACTGCCCTCAGCTTGAGCCATTGTATTTTCCAACTTGGAAAAATGCTGGTTTCTTATGTTGGTTTCTTTGCTCTTTCAAAATTTGGTCCTGTTCTGTTCAGTTTTTGGAGACTTGTCTTACTAGTAGACAGAGGGACAACGTCCTGAACAACTTTTCTTATAAATAATTTCTTTCTATCATTCTGTTGGATTGAGAAGAATAAAAAATAGAATATAATGCCCCCAGTATTGTACCTGTAGAATTACCAATTTAAGAGAGAAGATGCAAAATGTCTTCATATTTTTCTTAATCCTTTTAGGAGCTTTTTAATGCAGTACTACTAGAGACTACTCTGTAAAACAAAATGTATCCTATATAGACAGAAAATAAGCATATGCTGCAGAAATAAAAAATAGATACTACTCAAAAATGACTGTTTTAAAATATCCACCCAAATATCACCCATCAAAATATCAAGATCATGCCACCAGGGTGATAAAATATGTATTGTAAAATATGTATTGTACGAGTGTCTTAATTATCTGGGCAGTCTTTTCTTATATGTGTAGTGCATGAAAAAAAAATCACACTATCTTATATAAAACTAATCCTGTGAGTTAGTGAATGTTGTTCATTCAGATATAACCTAAATTAAATAGCAGTAGTTGATGTTATTTATCTATCCTTTTGGGGAAAGAAATACCATATGGATATGATGATTTCATACATATTCCTAAAAATATTAATAGAGTGATTAAAAATAGCTATGCTTTAAAACATTCCTACATTGTTTTTGTATTTGAAAGTTAAATAAAACTGAAGGTCTTTAAATTACAGAAATTACAGAAAGAAAAGGTAACAAAAGTTTAGGAAAGTTAAATATCTTTTTAGCATGCCCTTTCATTTCGCGTCATATAAAAATATAGTCTAAGGTTCCATAATAGTTATTGTGAATCTTAGGTTTGGTGCATCATGGACTTTCAGTTGATTTTACCATGGCTTTATCTGATGAACTACTACCACTCTACAGTAAAATATGGATGAAAAAAAAACCTGAGTCCTAAAGGCAGTATGTGAGTGAGGCCATAATGGATTAAAAAACTCCTCTTTTCAAAATAGTCTTCTGCGGCAGAGTATTTCGCATGGCTGCTCAATAAATCAATGAATTTGTTGTGCATTTACCACTCATTTTTTAATTATAATGTGATCATTTCCATAAAACATGAAGGAAAATAACATTCATCATAAAATCACTTTTAAAAATAAATTATTGACTTTTGCATAAATTCATCTTTCAGGCAAATCCAAACAAGCCATACTGTAGATAACGTGCTTACTCATACTGTAGATAACGTGCTTACTCTTAAAGAATTGCAGTTGCGAATCAAGTGATCCACTGATAATCACTCAAAGATCTACCAACAAATTCCAGTCTAACTTCTCCCTAGCATAAGTCCTGGAAATAACTTAGTGTTGTATATATTGTAATCCAATGAAAAAAACCACTCTGGGTGTGGAGATCAGGCAACCATATACCAGAGTAGGTTAAATTAATATCAGGAAAAAAAAGAATGTAGTGCAAGATAACTCTTTGAACTGCTTTTTGCGTAACACTTTTCCATTATTTATTTTTGTTTAGAATGACATATCAGCTGTATAAATAAATACAGTATAAAGCTATCTATTTTAATTGTAACCGGACATTGTTTGTTGGAATTGTTTCACACATGGTAATAGGTCAAAACTAAACCACATTTTAGTTAGCATTATTCATGAAGGTGGCTTTAAATTATTTCTTGGTCTCTAAGCCATTTGACCTACAAATAATAAAGTTCTAGTTGCAAGATGAAGTTGGAACCCAGTGTGGCTATTGGAGAGCTATGACTATTTGGCATCTTATTTGCTAAGTAGATTTGCTTCCTGAAGAGTAGTTGATGTGATAGGAGTGGAGGAAATGCTGTCCAAAATTAAGACAATAAAGGCTGCTGATTTTATTTCTATTGCTGGATAGAAGAGAAGAAGAGACACCTGTTTAAAGCTACATTGCAATAGGAAAATGACTTAGCTCACAGCTGCTAAATACATACCGTACCAGCTTCGAAGGGTAAGGATAACATAAACATGTGTAAATAGATGTCACAAGGTGTTTCCAGCACTGTGTTTATTAACAGTCACCAAAAGGGAGCGAATCCAAAAGTGGAGCAGAACCATATCTCAAAAATTCTCAGTATATATCTCTATACAGGAAAAAAGATTCATATCCAATGAATTGGGATGGGATGCCAAAGACTGTATTTTTTTGGCCATGTGGATTATGAAAAAAGGATATATAAGCTTAATGTTCTTATACAACAAATACAACTGCAGAGAGCATTCCAATGAAGCAACGGTAAACACATATTTTTGCAATGCACTTTCTGACTTTTTTCTCCAGTCCAGTGGTTGTCTTCAGCTCTTTTCTAAAAAGAGCTCTTTAAGGCAACCTCTAGCAAACTATTAATAAGCTTCACTCACACCAATTATTTCTCAGCTGAATTGGGTGTTTTAAAGGGAAGCTAGTAATTTCTTGGATATCATTCAGAAATGTTAAATGAATAGTTAATAAACCATCTGTGTTGTAGCTTTTGCCCATTAAACCTCTCTTTTTCAAATCTTGTCATATCACGCATACCGTATCAGGGCTTCAAAAAACTGCGGGACAATTAGATGCCAGAAAAAGGATACAGAAACAAAAAAATCTGAAATCTTTGTTGCTACTTAGTGGTCATCTGGATTTTTCCAGGAGAAATAAAGGCCCACTTGGGCTGTATGGATCTCTGTACTTGAAGGGGAAAATGTGATTTAAGGCATATCTAACTGGAGATGTAACACTTGGTGGGAACAGAATCTTTCTGTAAATTGTTATTGGAAATCAGCTACCTGATCTCCAGAAAAGCAGTAGCTGATTTAAAGTGTTTCTGACATATATCCACACACACTTCAAACCATGTTTGGACCTCCAGATCCAGATCTCTCACGAGTCTCAATGTCTAAGCAATCAGAATGCCATTCAAAGTGCCTAAGGAAGAATGCGAACTATAAATGAGGTCTATAGAACCAGCAGTGACTATTGTGCATGTGCCTCTTTAGGGCTCCCATCTTTGTCCTTTGAAGCTTTTCTACCCTTTCTTAATACAGTATGGGATGAATAATTGCAATGTCTTCAGTTTGATAATGCAATGGTATGGAAGGCTGCGGTTTTGTTTTGTTTTCTCTCCACAGTAGCTAAGCTACACAGGAATAAGCAGGTCAAGCACGGCAGGGGAAGAACAGTGGCTGAGGTACTACAAATGGCATATGTGGAATTCAGAATTATGGCTTCTCTGAAACAAGTCCTGATCAGAGATAGGAACAGAATACTGCAACTCCACAGGAATCTCAGTACGATGTAGACAACTAGATATACGGTTACGGAAGCTGGAAGTTGCAGCTTGTTCACAACTTTAAAATGGAATCTCAAAATATCCCTGAAAATAGCAGCTAATGGGACAAAATGATGGAAGTTGAAGCACACTTAATATTATAGGCACCTCTGTACTGAGAGTATGCAGCGGCAGCCAAAAAAAGCCAATGCAATCCTAAATTGCATTAACAGAGGGATAGAATCAAGATCAAGTGAGGTACTAATACCACTCTATAAAGCCTTAGTAAGACCACACCTAGAGTACTGCATCCAGTTT
>JANHFL010008710.1:15290-25779 GCA_032468155.1 Oxyrhabdium leporinum
TGGCAACTTTAAGACTTACGGATTTCAACTCCCAGAAGTCCCCAGCCAGTCATGCTGGCTGAGGAATTCTGGGAGTTGAAGTCCACAAGTCTTAAAGTTGCCAAGTTTAGAGACTCCTGTTCCAGAACCTAGATTTGGCACAGAGCAGTGTATAACTTAAGATGAATAATGCAACAGGGCAGGTTATGATTTCTTGCTCTGTTTTTTCAAAAGTGATTATTAATTCCCAGGTTTGTGTTTGATTCTGCATTTTGTTTGGATGGGAGAATCCTTGGTATATGTGTGTTGCAAGTAGTGGCGGGGAAAACAATAATTCTGTTATCATGCAAGTAGTCCTTGACTTATGGCCACAATTGAGCCCAAAATTTCCATTGCTAAGCAAGACAGTTGCTAAGTGAGCTTCACCCCATTTTGCGATCTTACCACAGTTGTTAAATGAACCACTGCAGTTGTTAAATTAGTAACATGGTTGTTAAGTGAATCTGGCTTCCCCACTGACTTTGCTTGTCAGAAGGTCTCAAAAGGTGATCACATGACCCCGAGACACTGTAACCATCATAAATATATGTCAGTTGCCAAGCATCCAAATTTTGATCACGTGACCATGGGGATACTGCGACAGTCATCTGAAAAACAGTCACAAGCCACTTTTTTCAGTGCCACTGTAACTTTGAACAGTCACTAAACAAACACTTTTAAACAAACAATTGTAAGTTGAAGGCTATCCATATAGCAGTCTTGCTAATGCATATCTAAAGTTGTTATTGCATCCCAGCTTTCAGTTCTCTTTTCGATTCAAAGTGAGGTAGGGACCAGAAAGCCCTGGCACGGCTTTTCTGCTTCTTCCATAATTGAAAAATGCTGCATTCTGAATGATGGATTGGAAGTTTCCCCAAGAAAAACTTGCTAAAGTTCTTCAAATGTTAAATAGTGTGTGCTCTGGAATACTAAAATACCATGCTACCACCAACAGGATGAAGCATTATATGTTATATGCTGACCCTGCGAATGCACAATCTTTTATTATTTCTTCAATACATATAAAGAAATCTGGGATCATAGGTTTAGAGGGAATGGTTTATTAGCATCAAGGCCAACCACACTAGCTGAGAATTATGAGAGTTGTGGACTGATGCTAGGGATTAACAATTGTGGTCTGTGTCCTCCCTAAACATATCCATTCCATTCCTTCTGCTACCCTTTCTTTGCTGTTACTTTACAGTTGCCATGAAAGACCGGCTGGGCAGGATCTATCTAACCATCTCTTCCAAGCATAGTCCAAGACTGAGCTGGAATAGATGCCAGCAGCACTCCCAAGGCTTTGTGAACAGAGCTGGTTGCCCTGAAGACACACCTCTGTTAGGAGGACCATGGAAACAGAAGCTCCAGCATCCAGTGTTGTCATGGCAGTGAAATTCCAGAGCCATTTTCTTCTACAGCTGCCAATCAGGAGAGTGATCCTTCTTTTCTTTTTCTTCTGGGCAGCAGAAGATGGAAGATGGAACCAAAAGGCTTTACAGGTGCCCCTTTTTGGACTCAACAAGCCAGGTATGGACAACTGCAGGACAGGTGCATTTGTGTATCTCTCTCCCTCTCTCTCTCGCTCTCTCTTTACACACACACACACACACACACACACAAGCCAAATGTTGAATTTGTTCTTCCCTGGTACAAAGTAGCCAATTATCACACAAGGCAGGAAATTGTTTATTCTGTATAGGTAGTCCTCAATTTACAATCATTCATTTAATGACCGTTCAAAGTTACACGGCACTGAAAAAAAGTGATTTTGACTACTTTACACAGTTACGACTGTTACAGCATCCCTGTGGTCACATGATCAAAATTGGGATGCTTGGTAACGGGCTCTTATTTATGACGGTTGCAGTGTCCCGGGGTCATGTGATCCCCTTTTGTGACCTTCTGACAACCACAGTCAGTGGGGAAGCCAGATTCAATTAACAATTGTATTAATAACTTAACAACTGCAATGATTCACTTAACAAATGTGGGAAGAAAAGGGCTCAAGCTCTTCCCTACTACTACTACTAACTGGAACCATACCTGCAGAAGAGAGCCATGAAAGAGAATGTTTGCCTCTCTAGCTCCTGGAGATAGCTCATAAGGATATATAAGAATACCCTGATCAATGGCAGAGAAAAGTTTCAGAGATCAGGTAGTGCCAGGTTTCATTCCCCTATCCAGAAATCATCAATAAATGGGATTAATGCCATTTTTGTGCTGAAGCTCAACAAAAACAGGCTCAAATAATCTATTTCTTCCAGTGCCATTGGCAGCCGCAATCCAACTGCTTTCTCCAAAACTTTCTCCAAAAGGGGAGGATAGAAATGGACTAGAACAGATAGAATGGACTAGAATAGAATAGGTAGAAAATATGAGGATATAATAAGAGCAGAAAAATATCAACATTTAATTGCTCTCATCAGCATGGTATAAACCTGAATATGGACTCCTATCAGTGCTTGGTCAGAATCACTCCTTATTTTACAACAATGGCATTCTACACACCTCTTTGCTTTGTTCATTCCCCGGAGCTTCTTTGAAAACCACAGGATGCCCTTGTAAGACGGCATTCAGGTACAACTTCCATGTTCCAACAGTGATTAAGGCTTTGAGAGATCTGCCTCCCCAAGGGCCTCTGGAAACTGAGCAATTCCATCAGATACCCACAGTGTCTTGCTCCTGTGAACTCAGCTTCACTAATAAAGCTTCACAAAGATTTTCTTCTACCTGACAAAAAGTATCTCTTGATACCAGCAGAATCTCCTGATGTAAAACCTGAAATTCAGTCAAAGACACCTCTAAGAGGGGAATACACAGCCCCTGGCCCTATTCAGGTGTTAGTAATACAGGCCAGGCCTACTTGATGATGAAGCAAGCTTTTTTATAGATAGACCAGGCATTTAGCAACATCCTGTCCCTTTAATCCCATCCCCAAATACATGAAGGGACACAAATGCCACAGTGATTTGTTTTCTATATATACTTTATATTCATATAAAGAATTTTCTAAGCCCGATTGTCATAATATGAGGAATATTCTTCATTTTGTTCTATGACGGGGCCAGTTCAAGGAATTTGGGATCCGATGCTACTCCAGGTTTCGACCCCCTCCATTACACACAGTTTAATATTTCAAATGGATTCCAGGAAAAAAAGAGAGGGAGGAAGAAGAAACAGAGCTTTAGCGCTGACAGAATGATGTGGGAGAGAACAGAATGAAACAGCATCACTTAGTAAAATCTTGCTCGGAATTACCCTGTTACCTTGACTGATCTGTCGGCTGATCATGGAGCAGTGAGTGAATACATCTGCCCTTTAATCCCTCACCTGCTGCTCTGCTAAGGTCCACTCACTTTTCTGAAGTCCAGACTAGCTGCATCTGATGCCACCTCCTTAAATCAGCTCTGCCCTACTTTCCATAGAAAGATGTTTGCAAGGTGGAATCATGAATTCTATGTAGAAACAATGTCATCTGGACAACTTACAACTGTCCATTAAACATCCTCTACATCAGGGGCTTTCAAACTCAGGCCATGAAACCTGTTTGTTTTACTCTGGAACCCTAAGTCGAGAGGTAAAGCAGAAGTGAGAGAGCACTGGCTAGATTTGAGTGAATTTTTGTTGTTATTGTTACTCTTATTTTCTCAAATAAATCCCATCAAGTTCTAGTTAGGCCAAACTGTTACATTAATTAACCATATCTCAGAGGTAGTAGGGCTAGCACGATGATCTAGTAAGAATTGATAACTAATACTAAGGACATCAGGTTGCTTTATCAGAAACATTTCAACATCATGTAGTAATTTACACTGTGTTTGCCTTTCTTTCTCTTTTCTTTGTAAGGTACTAGGCCAAAGGTATATAAGCAGTGGTCTAGTTTTGCTCCAGCCCGTTCAGTTAGTTGCTAAATAGCTGTAGTTGTTTGCAAGCATAATAAGTGCATGGTACATCTTCAAAGTGAGTTGGTTCCTTTAAGAGAGTTAGATCTCGGCCACAACTCATGGAACGCAATTTGAAAAACATTGTTGTTAATGATCTAAATAATGTAAATATTTTTTTACACTTTGGAGCTGGAATATAGAGTGTGTATGTATAGGTGTCATTAGAAAAGATGACCTTGAAGCTAAAACTTGAAATGGGTTATTTAATTTACGACTCATCTTTCCTTCAGGACTTCAGGTGGTTTGCAAGCACACCTTCCTTCTATTTTATTTCCACAACAATAGATCCAGGATTATTCCTACCAGCTGGAATGCCAAAAATCTTTAAAAAACTGACTTTTCTCCCAGGTCACTGAACCCCTTTTTGGATCTGCTTTTGTCATATATGTAATTTGTCTTGTCCAGACATGGAGGCCTTTTTCTATGTGTTATTGTTTGGATTCTTAAAATTTAAGCCACCCAGACTTGCTTTGGACAGAAAAATTTAGATGACAAGAGTAATGAACATAATCATCCTGATCATCCTGTTGTAAATGTGAATTTAGCATGAGAGACAATTTCTGACTAAAAAATATCTAGTGAATATCTTGGTTGAGGCTAAACCTGAATCTGGATTTCCCTGATTCTAGTTTAACATCTTAACCATGGAACTACTCTGGCTGTCATTATTATACTTTTAATATCATTTGGTTGAAATTTATTATTTAATTACATCAACAATTTCACAGACTTAGGAGGCACCAGAAAACCTTTTAAAATGAAGATAGGCAGTTCACCTCTTGTTATCAATAGGACTATTAATCTCTATAATTAATATTAATAAGAAATAGTGGTTATGTTAATAATATTGCATTGCCTGCTCCCAGTCACTTAGAAGGCAAAAGAAAGCCTTTAGGGTGAAACTGATTGGGATCATGCCTGTTTCAAACAGCAGCACAAGAGGGTTGAAGTGTGCCAATTAACTAATTAAGGTTGCAGAACTGAGCTTGTTAATCTGCAGTTAGCATATTTTAGGGAAGCACTGCCCTGCAGAGAACAGCAGTTTGGGAAGAGATAGCTTGGGGAGATAGCTTGTTTGAGCAATTTCTCCCCTCTGCAAGGAAGGAAAATGATAGAAATGGGGAAAAATGAAAAAAAAAATAGGCACAGGACACCCATTACGTCTTAGATTTTCAAGGTTTATTAATAAAATGCTTTACACTGCAGCTTAAATACAGTGTCTCAAAATCACAAATGTTTCCCAAATGCATTACATAGTAGGTAAATGGAAAAGAACATAATATTTTTTCAAACTGTTTATTCAAAATGGCTTTCCTATTTCCTTGTCTTCAAAACCACACAGCATATATATGTTTTATACTACTTAAGTAGTTTTCCTTAGCTCAACATCTTCAGATGTCTTCTCTTATACAACTCATCACCGCAAGTCAGAAGGTGGATTTTTTTCTGACATGATTGGAAGGTATCATGTTGATGAAACCTTCTGTATAAACACATGGATTTTAATATAGATTTTAATATAAATTACTAAATTATGAATTATATCTGATGAAGGAATTGCCACTTGTACAATGACATATTCCTTTCTCTCATTCTTGCTGTGGCCCTATGTCTATATGTTCTTGGATCTGCTATGTAGGTTCCTGCTGCTCTAGAGCAGATTTGAAATAAGTGAAAAAAATAGACGAATCAGTTCTGTCAAGTAGAGGTAAGTAGATAAAGCCCTGTCTCCAAATTCTATAGATCAGAATCACCTCATGAGCAGTTACATACATGAATATTAGAATTTCCATATAGTAGGCTACTAAAATTGGTCTGGATCTGGTACAGAAGCCCCTGTACACCAAGTTGCACCACTAAACATTGGCTGTGCTGGTTGGGATGATTAACAGCATTCAAGTTCTTCACCCCATTCTAATTCTGGTGTGTCCTATAACAAAACTTCTGTACTCAGCTTAAGTGACCAGTTAGAAGTTGACTACAAAGGAATATGACATAGTACGAATGTCTTGCTTCCTTATTTTATCACAGTGACTGGCTAGTTTTTCTGGCTAAAATGTTACTAAAGACAAAAGAAAGATATTTTCGTCTTTGGGATATTCTTCTTCTGACTATATATTCTGAATGCGTTTTTTTTCTTGGTTAGATTTGATGTATCAGCTATTTATCCGAATTGCAAGAAGCCCAATACTTACCTCCAGGCCCCATACTGTAAGAATGTCTGTTCAGAATTGGTGAGTATATTTCTTAATGGGTCTCACATCCACAAAGTAAAACTATTTCCCCCAGTTTCCTATCTATGTGGTTGAACAAGAACATACAGTTTTCACAATCAAAAAGATGTTTTTGAAACCAAAACAAATATTTTGAACTTCCCTCCTGTATAATTCTCTGGAACTTTCTGATTCACCGAAATTTGGATTAAAAGGTGCGGGAAAGCTACAAAAATAATCATCACTACTCTCCAGTGTCATGCATGTAAAGATCTCATCCCTATCCCAGAAATTCTTCTCTACAATGTAATGTTTTTCTGCTTCTTCTATTAGCATACTTTTCTTTTCATTCTGAATTTCCAAAAATGTAGGTTCATGATCACTAGCTATCTATTGCTTAGAATACAAAAGATGCAGCCATGTCTTGGCTGGTGTTTTACAGAAACCACACAGAGAGAGCAGAAAAGAGTGGTGTGGTGGCCTAGAGATGGAGCTCTTGTCTCGCCTCACAATCAGTTGGCTGTGAGTTTGATCCTAGGAAGAGGCAGGTATTTCTCTCTCTGGGCACAATGACAATATATCTGCTGAAGAAAACTCCGCATTGATGACAGGAAAGGCATCCAGCCATTAAACACTCTGCTAGCTCCATTCAGTTGCCCAGACTCCACCCCGCAAGGGATTATGGGGTTGTTAAATGATGATGATGACACAGAGAGAGCAGAATGGATGTATCAGCTAACAACTGGAGAGAAATGCCTGTTTAGGTTATAATATGCTTGGGTTTTGCTTAATGTCAGCTATTCAAAGTTGACCAGACTAGAAACCAAAGTTATGCATACTTATGATACTTTTATTACAAGGTTGTAGTAGCAAAATCTTGCAAGCCTGAAAAGGCTTCTCCTCTCCCACTCTTTATCTTTGGGAGATATAATGGAAGTCTTGCCTGAGATGCTTTCTCTAGTTGCAGTTTTGACCCAAACTAAAATTTATTTTATCAGACAATTGTCTTGGTTGCAGCTTTTCCTCCCATTCCTCAAGGCTATTCCTCCTGCTCATTATTCTTAGTGTGATATGAAATGTATCCTTTGTGGTTAAAAATGATAGCTTCCTTCTGGAACTCTGGGTTAGAGTCAACATAGGTGGTGCCTGTAAAGGAGGAACAGATAATGCACATATGCGTATGTATTTCCATCTCAACATCGTTAGTGTAAATTACACAATCACATCATTAATGCAATGACCTCACAATGCATATGTTGTCATTTTGACATCATCACGGTTTTTAATAGATATTACTTCTCAACCTTTTGGCTAAAGTCAAAGGTAATTTATTATCCTTGGTAATTTATTTATCAGTAAATAAATACTTATCGGTATTTATTGTCCATGATAATTTATTTGTTTGAATAGATACTATGAATTCATACATCACACTAAGCCAAAAACAAACAGTCCATCTCATGATTTAGCACTTTGAACCAGGTAATAGTATATACTAGATCAAAGATGATACAAGACCTATTACAGTTGTTATGAACTCTGATTTCTATTACCTTTGTATACTAGCCATTCTGGTTAGTTTAATGGGAACAGTAGTCAACAACATCTGGATGGCACATAGTTGTGGAAAGCTGAATTATAGCACTTTGTTCCTGATCTAGTTCCAGTTAATCTCTTTTTCAAGCTGTATCTATGAATGAGAGAACAATATTAACTTTGTACTTTCTTTAGTGCCGAAAATTAGGACCGGGCACCTACGTGATCAACGATGGAAGCTTCAGCTCTACTGCCTTGCAGAAGAGGGCATCAAGCTCTAATTGGGCCAAGTGTCAGGAAGCGGCTAGACTCACTCAAATGCCACATTTTAAATTTAAAGAAATATGCCAGCAGGAGAAAGCTCGGGTGAGTGGATCTATTTAAGTCCATGGCACTGAGCACTGATAATAGACTTTTCCATGCATTCGTTGAATCAATAAGATGTCAAAATGAGCAAACTAACAAAACTATTTGTTGTGGCACCAGTTTGCAAATTCCTCATGTATGCCTCATTTTCAGCTCACTGATATTAAGGCTACTGGGTCTGTCTGCAAATGTCTGATTGACCACTAGATGCAGAAAATAATTCTTAAAAATGCATTTCTTTATTATCAGCTAGTCAGGGGTATCAAACTCGATTTCATTGAGGGCCGCATCAGGGTTATGTTTGCCTTTGGGGGACCAGGGTGGGCGTGGCCACGGTGGGCGTGGTCAGCTCGACATCACTCGTGTTGGGTGCGCCTATGGTGGCCCAAGCGCTCTGCCAGCAAAAATGGACTCCTGAGCTCTGTTTTTGGTTGCGACAGCTTCCTGCAACCCTCTGCCAGCGAAAACGGAGCTAGAAAGGGCTGCCCGTGGTGGCCCTCTCAAGTTCTGTTTTTGCTGGCAGACGCACTGCAGACCAGTCCTTTGCTGTTTCCAGGCCAGCCCCGTGAACCAGATCTAAGCACCCTGTGGGCCAGATCCTGCCCCTGGGCGTTGAGTTTGACACCCCTGAGCTAGTAAAAATTATCAGAGGCCTGGTAGACTTTGGAACTGTAGACCCTGATTTATCAGACAAGTGAACCATCTTATTATAATGTAATTCCAAGGGTATTTTTAGAACTACATCAAATCTTCCCCGTTATAATTATCACACTGTCGCCTGGTGATGATACATCCCTCACAGCAACACTAGAATTCAAAACAATGAATTCCATCCACCTGTCCGTCCATCCCATTTCTTTATAACAATATTCTCTTATGTGGTCCACTCAACAATGGCAAATGTTAAGTTAAAGGCTCTCAGAAGGTAACTTGTCACAATGCTGTGCAATTATTCTCAGAAGCATACAAGTGTTATGAATACTTTTATTATTTTCCTCCAACATTTTTGCTCAAATCTTCTAATTTATGTATAATTCTGCATTATATGAAATTATTTGTGATCTACATCCTTGGTTAGTCACAGTTTGTGACATTTCTTTACTTTCAGTTAGTGGGCGTTCCAATTTCTGCATGCTGGATATAATCCCCACAACTCATAAATATAATCTAATGTTTCTTTGACCCGTAGATCCCTGGCAAACACATTCATTGTCTAGTTGATCGTTTGGGCATTGAGGAAAGTGTTATTATAAAGAAGAGGAAACAAGATTCAACACTTACCCTAACCAAAATTCCCCACTGTTATTAGGAATGAGAAAACAATAGTTGTGAGCAAGAATGCTAGGGTACAAAAATATATTCTCATGCAATATATATATGTGTGTATCTCTCTCTTCTCCCTCCAGCCTTTTTAACAGTTGGTAGCATCCATTTCCTCAACTATGTTCTTATGTTTATTTTTCTTCAAGAAAAGAAAACTGGGACCTGGGACTTATAATCACACAGATTTTCTGCAGCTCATGGAAAGACAGCCACACAGTATTAGAGGAATTTGTGATACTGGAGCAGTAAGATTTAAAGACTTCATGAGGGTATGACTTAGTTTTTATCTTTGCTGGAAATAATAATTTGAAGAAAATTAAAAAAGTAAACAAAAGTTTGACTGGCTTCTAGGTTGTTGAATTATCACTCATTATTATTAGGATAGAACGATTCATATATTCATATATTCTATTACCCCTAGCACAGCCATCTGATAAAGGTGTATGTAGTTTAGCATATTTAAATGATGGTTAGTGGGATAAACCTGGACTACAGTTTCTTTGTGAAACATAGTCATTGAGAAAGAAATAGTCCTGGATATTGCTAATTAAAACATGGGGACATGGTATGAGATCTAGAATAGTTCATTATAACTGGGAAAATAAAAGCTGGGATTCTAAATGAAGAACAGCAATTTCCAACCAAGCAGAATAATCTTTTTCATTGGTTCTTGCTGTGGCACAGGTCTAAAAATAAGATTATTTATTTTAAAGCCAGTTGGAGATTATTTTATTTCCATGAGGGAATTTTGCATCTATAAAATGTGCGTTGTGGGGCAGTGCGATCCTATACATCTAAACATCAGATTGTTGTCTATATTTATGAGATATATTTCTTCATGTTACTTGGTCCAGGTTTTACACAATTAATCTTATTTTTTGAGTTTACACTGCAGACTGAACAACAAAAACAAGTTGGGTTCACGCAACATAGTTGATTAAAATATGTCTAGGTATGAACCATATAAACCCAGCCACACCCAATAACTTAGAAGACAATGCATTGGGAAATTTCACCAGGGCTCTCCAGTGCAACAGAAGGAGAGGAAGCAGAAATCAGATGAGTTTCTGTAATGTAAGGATATGG
>JANHFL010008712.1:19446-32861 GCA_032468155.1 Oxyrhabdium leporinum
AATCCTTCCATTCCCCACCATCCAGTCAGAGCTGAAGAAGCTTCTTGGATGAGAAGCGAAATGTCTTCAAAGAAAAGTCCAGTTGCCTCTTGGAAAAGCACCTTTGGGGCAACTATGACCTGAATGACCGGGAATCTCCATAGCCAGTGTTTCTCAACCTTGGCAACTTGTCAGGACTTCAATTCCCAGAATTCTTTGGTCAGTTATGCTGGGTGGGGAATTCTGGATGCTGAAGCACATACATCGCCAACATGCCAAGGTTGAGAAACACTATGCCGTAGCATGTATAACCCCATAATGTCTGGTTTACTACTTTTTTTTTTCATTCCTGATGGCAAAACAAGGGACCAAAAAAGTATTTTAAAACAAGCAATTCCTTTCCAAATCCCCAATACTTTTACCTAAATGGATTGAAATTTTAATGTGGCTACATTAACCATGACTTGTGTAACCCTCAAAGAGAAAACATTTAAAATTCAGAATGCAGTCTGTCAATGAAAACTCAATCATCCGGCCAAAAGTGTCTAAAAAAAAGGTTAAAATCATGGTCCGGTCGCCATGATTTTAACCTTTTTTAAGATATCAGAATGCAGTCCTCAACACTAAATGTTTGCGTACTTCTGCAGATCTGGTTCTTCCTATGCTCCTACCTACCTTTCCCACCTTTTATTCTTTTTTGAATCATTAGTGTTCTTGCTTTTCTGGTGGCAGCATCAAGCCACTTTGGCTGATCTCGGAATAGCTGGACCTGTTTAGTACTTGGAAAGGAGACCACCAACAAATCCCAAGAAAGTAAACTGGAGAGAGAAATCTAAAAAATGTACCAGAAGGTGACAATGTCAAATCACCTCTGAAATGCTGTCAAGAAAACCTAGATGGACAAACCCATGCAGTGATCGTAAACTAAATTCAATAAAAGGAGACTTTACTTTTACCTTAATGCAGTGTGGCTCAAAGAATAGCTTGTGGATGTCCGTCAGATGGTCTGCCATAGGCTCCTGATGTTACTCCACTCAATCCCTGGTTTCCCCCCCCCTCCCCAAGTGCACTGACAGTCAGCTCAATCATGATAATGGATCAGTGGCGGAACACTGGATCACTAAAAACAGATTTGCCTCTAGTCTGCTATTCAAGAGAGTTCTACTGGGGAATCCTTCTTAACCAGCATGTTTGTGCAAAGACTCTGTTGTTATTGCACAAGGTGCATAAAATGATCCAAATGGTACACAGGGGCATTCTTAATTTTGCAATACATTTTGATTCACCGTTTAATTTGAAAAGCCAAATGACAAAGCTGGTAGGAAAGAAATACATGAAAATAACCACAGTCATTGTCTTGTTAGGTAAAAAGAAAAAAGAAAAAAAGTGTGAACTTCTGTGCTTTTAAAACTAAGGGAGCGAAGTGCTTAATCGGGTAATTCACCTATTTTCTGAATAGTTATTCAGTGGCCTGTGACTGCAGGAAATACTGCCTCAGCAAAACTTCAAAATGTGAACTATACGAAGGAGCAGTCTTTGAAAAGCAGTATTTTGAGATATTTGTAGCTAGTAGTTAATCTACTAATTAAGATTGCTTTGAAGATCACTCATCAGGCTTTTAAACAAAAACTTTATAAAAGTAAATGGCAACTTTACAGAGAAAAGCAAGGCGGCCTATTTTTTTTTTTAATAATTCACTTATTATAAGAGTAAACGTCAGCTTAACTGTTAACAATTACAAACATGTTGTACAGGTAGCTACCGTATTCCTCCACCCACAGTTGAGCAGACACACACTGAATCATTTATACCAATAAAAGTTTTATGGAAGATGTAGAAGAAACTGCCGAGTTCAGCCGGAAGAAGAGATTCATATTCCCCCTACCCCAAAAGAAAGCTGTTTGCATGTTTTAATGCCAAGACACACAAAAATGGCTTATCACACTCAGCAGTGGAAAAAGTGGTTTTGAAACATTTCTTTGAACTCACGCACCTAAAAACTCCAGAGGAATATGACCCCAGGTCTTAGTGTGATTTGCAAACTCTCTTAAATTTCTCTCTTAACTAGAGTTCAAAACGAACGCTAAGATTCAAGTAGAAGATTGCTGCCTAAATAAGCCTTACAGTGTTCATTGCAGAGTCCATTTCTTGTGGGCCTGACTTCCAATCCAGCTCCCTCCTTCTCCTGGACCCACGGCTGACTGGAAATGCCAGTGGTGGGAACAAAAGGTGAGAACGAAAAGGGGAAAGAAGAAAGAAAGAAAAGTGCAAATAGAGTCATCTTTAACCTAGCAATGTTGTAGGTTTTTGCAGCTCCAGGGAAGGGGAAGACCAGAGGCATGCAAAGGTCTGGGAGCCAATACTCATATTTCAGTTTTTGAGTGTGTGTTGTGGATACCCTCACCAAATACAGAGAACTTTTCTTCCGATAGTGTGGATGACAAAATGGATATAGCCAATGACAAACTATCTATTTCTTAGAAGGCCAAGTCATGAGCTATTCTCTAGCTTCCTCCAGTAAGTTTCACCTCTACAGCAGGGGTGTCAAACATCATGTGACGTATCGCAACTTTTTTCCCTTTCGCTAAACCGGGGGTGGGTGAGTTTGACAACAGGACCTATTGGGCTCAGCTAAACTGTTGAGCATAAGGTGTGATGCTGGGCTTTACAGTATTCCAAGGTCATTTTTATTTTACCGAGAAAAATCTTGAAATGACAGGTGGGCCAAGAACTCATGGCTGCCAATAACCACAGTTGCAGGTACACTGATGCCAAACTGCCAACCACAGTGACTGGCTATCAAACAGCTGGTTTATCTGTGAAGCTTGGAAAAGAAGAATCATAACCAAAAAGGTGCTTCCTTTAAAACTCAGATAGAAGAAACATTTTGCCAACCCATTTTCACCCAGCTAGTTGCAATGGATGGAATAATAAATGTCTTTGTCAAAGAAAGCAGGAAAATAAACCCAAGTCAAATTGCCTTGGTCTTACTTTATGCTAAACTATGAAGGCTTCTGGTCTTTCCTTATTGTATGAATCCTGTTCTGGGAGAATCTTCTATTTCCTGGAACAGTTCTAAGGAAGGAGAAGCTGAAGAAGAAACGATGAGGAAGTATTTCTCCTCATATCCGTTAAAGATGAACAGCTCTACTAATACAGGTAATCCTCGACTTACGGCCATAATTGAACCCCAAATTTCTGTTGCTAAGTGAGAAATTTGTTAAGCGAGCTGTGCCCCACTTTATGACTTTTCTTGCCACAGTTGTTAAGTGAATCATTGTGGTTGTAAAGTTAATGACCCAGTTGTTAAGTGAATCTGGCTTCCCCATTGACTTTGCTTGTCAAAAGGTCACAAAAGGGGATCACATGACCCTGGGACACAGGTCATAAATATGAGTCAGTTGCCAAGCATCTAGATTTTGATCACGTGACCATGGGGATGCTGCAATGGTTGTAAGTCTGAAAAACAATTATAGGTCCCTTTTTTCAGTGCTGTCATAACTTTGAACAGTCACTAAATGAACTGTTGTAAGTCGAGGACTACCTGTACCACATTTTTCCAGTTCTGTTTTGACAGTCCTGTTTTTCAAAATTAAATCAAAACTGAGACTAATTTGATTTCAGTTCTATAATGCAGATGTGGGGATTTAACAGCCCCTCATTAACCTGAAGATTTGCAGCATACAAAGTGTCTAAACAATCATCAGCCCGATGTTTGTTAATATTTCATGCATCATCTGGAAGGCTGACAGTATTTTCTGGCACAAGGAGATAGATGCTTGCAATATGAATGTACAATCGCTAGCAAATCAACTAACCAGAAAGAATAAGCTATTACCTAATCAAGCACATTTTCCAGGCAACACAATTTATTGAAAACGAAGAGATTTTTAGGCTGAACAAAATGAGGTAGTTAAACTAGAAGGTGGATTTAATCTAGAATAAGATAGGGCATTTTTAGAAATCATCCCAATTCAGACATTTCAATCACCTGCTAGCAATTATATAACTGTAACCTTGTCTTTTCCCCCAATGATCCATAGAAATTTAACCAGCTTGGAGGATTGAAGGAGGCAACTGTTCTCCTTCAATAGCCTCCTTACTTATTAGTAAATTAGTGAACAGTAATTAGAGGCAGTTTTTCCCCATTCCAATGAAGCAACTGACCAATGAACTTATGGTAAGCGCTGGGACAAGTCTCTGAGCCTAATTCACTCATAAGGTAGTTTTGATGTGAATAAAATTAAGGAAGAACCTCAGGAAAGCTGTTCTGAGTTTTCACCGAAAAAGAGGAATCTAAGTTTAATAAATATAGGTAGTCCTCAATTTGTGAATGTTGAAAATTATGAGAATATCTCCCCTCCCAAAAAACTACTTCTGACACGGTTTTGAAGTTCTGGTGTCATTTCCCCTTCAGTCAAGTGACAGCTTTTGGTCACACGGCAACTGGCAAGCATTTACGGCCATTTGCAAAGTCCTATGGTGACATGACCATGATTTAGTTTTTGCTATTGTATTTACAATAGTTTTGCTGGCAAAAATTGTCCCCAGGGAAACAATGGGTTCATTTAGCAATTACAGTGTTTGCTTAATGACCGTGGCATTTATTTAATGACTGCTCTGATAAAAGGTCATAAATTCAGTACACGACTGTCGTGACTTATGACCATAATTGCCAGACTCAGTTATGGTTAAAACTTGAAATTCAGTTAAGCACAGGATACAAACTCTGCCACACTGACATATCTTTTAAGCTTGTGGATGTGTAGCAAAATTGATTATATTGCTTGGGCAAATATTACAGATCTCAGCAAGGAAAATCAATTATTTCTCCCTTCCAGGTTTACTTTAACTATGATTTATTGAATATACAACAGGCTGGGTGCAGAAATAAGACTCAACCATAGCCTACTCACAAATGCTAGCAGAGGTAGCCATAGGGGGTGCCAAAAAAGGCAATAGGGCAGCCCCAAGCGATGCTTCCTATTTAACAGGTATTCCATTTGATTGTGCTGTCATGGCCACCAACTTGACTCTATAAAGCTGCAGGACAGACAGATCCTCAGCTCATCAACTCTTTCCCAGTGAGTTGTGATCCTTTTGAAGAAGAGCCAAACTCCCTTCGCTTTTAAATTAAATGATTGACTCAAGAAACAAATGTTCTATTGATCTTCCATGTACCACAGCAGCACATCTGTTCTAGCAAAATGTTTGGTATTCTTCAAAATAGAAAAAACTGACATGATGTCACAGTTTATATATATATATATGGAGGTTGCACCAGGTTGCTGTTTTAGCAGAGGTAGAGAATGATGTGCAATGCGAAGGATACATTTGGAAAGTCACTAAGAGATTATCACTCATCCTGAAGAAGCTACTTGGATAAGCAGAGTTGTTGCAAAAGAAAAGAAGTCCAGTGGCCATGACTCAACTTCCAGATGGATCCGTTTGGAAGTAACATCCTACATTTAACCTATAGACATTATGTAGATGCCATCAATTTGCATCATGTATATCTAACCTCCCCTAGTCTAAAGTTTCCTCTGAAGAGTCATACTGTCAAAGGGGTTCAACCCGATTAATTGCTAGTAAAAGTCAAAGTAGGTCAATGGCTGGAATAGTGAAATTCAAGTTTTAATTTGCTATCATATTTATGTCATACATTCTTATGACACTCAAACAGTATGTTCCTTCATGTGGAGATGGGACCATGATCAGAAACTAGCAGTTGGAATGGATGCATCAGCAGCCCTCAGTGATGAACGAGAAAATGCCGGCACGAGAGCTTTGCAAATAAACCGACAGCCAGGAATTACCGTAGCTATTTTCATTAAAAGCTTAAAAGAGCTAACCTTTTTTCCTCTCCAGTATGAATTCTAGCTCTGATATGAGAAGCATAGCTTATTTTCTTGGACTATCAGGTAAGCAGATGGACAAAACTCAGAAATACTGGTGAGATTAGCTCCCTTCGGTTGAAAGACATGAAAAGATACTGAGAATGGAGTTGCAACATAGCTCTCAGACAGTCAAGCTCAGTGAGATGGGTGGCATAGAAGTTAAATAAAATAGTAAATAAATTAACAAAGCCCTTCCCCCTCCATTTCACAATCTCCAACAATAAGTAGCAGTCTGAAAGGAACGTCTTTTCATGTTGGTTTGAACATGCATGCAGTTCTCCACATGATCCAAAATCTTGAGCAGGCTTCCAAACCATGCAAACAGTTATTCTTTCATTCAGGCAAACATATATACAACATTCCTTTAGACATGCATGGTGATTACTTGGTGAACAGTGAAAGAAAGGAGTAGGGCATCTTGTCTGCCCCATTTTTTTTAACCTAGTTTGAGCCTTCTATGCATTCACCTGCCCAGGGTTAGCTGTGATACTGAAGCTTGAAAAGCAAATACAATGTCTAATGTACTTGTGAGAGAGATGGATGGTTCAGAAATCTGAAAAAAACTGAAATAAATAATGCAGAAAGGTGATGGCATTGAGTTTTAGGTACAGCGTAGAGAAACACTTTCAGTTTGTATTAACTCCAGATGATTCATGCTGGCTAAGGTCAAACTTAATGAAAGAAATCAATTACCAATCCCCCAATTATGAAGAACCAAGATTTAGTAAGTGGACCTAAGGTCTAGGGAAGCAAGATGCTCAGAACTTTTTTAACATAGGAGCAGTCACCTGTTATCTGCTTCATATAAAGAATGATAAATCTAAGTTCCAAAGAAGCAATCAAGGAGCCTCCTATTACCAGGGCAGTAAAGTATGAATTTTGGGCAAAGAGAATCAACAGAGAAAAAATCAGACAGACTTTTAGTGTGATTATCTGAGATAAGACCCAGCAGCTCCCTGAGAAGAGAGAAAGACCCAGCAGCTTTGAGGAGGAAACAAGAGGAATAGATCTCCAATTGTTAAACCACAATTTTATAATTTTCCATCCAGTATACCTAATATTAGATTATGTTATTGAGTAATGGCTATCTGTCAACCATGATTCAATCAGATAAGACCAAATTCAGGCAATAAGGAAACAAATGAGCTAACAAAAGTAAAATTAGACCAGCACAACAGTGACTCACCAAACTGTGTCACATTGTTCCTACACCCATTAACTTGCAGCCCTCCAGAAGAGATGAGGCATCTTCTATTTTGCTGCAGGAGATGGGTATATTGAGAAAGAGTTCACAGGGAAGGCGTGGCTGAGCTTGATAAACCACAGACCATACAGACCTGGTTTTAAATCTTAACAGCACAGGTAGTCCTCAACTCGCAACAGTTCATTTAGGGACCGTTCAAAGTTACAGTGTCACGGAAAAAAATGTGACTTATGACCGTTTTTCAGTTATGACATTTGCAGCATCCCTATGATCACATGATCAAAATTTGGATGCTTGGGAACTGGTTCATATTTATGACTGTCGCTGTGTCCCAAGGTCATATGGTCCCCTTTAGTGACTTCTTGACAAGCAAAGTCAATGGGGAAGCCAGATTCACTGAACAACCGAGATTTAAGGTTACTAGCTTATCAACTGCAGTGATTCACTTAACAACTGTGGCAAGAAATGGGACAAAACTCACTCAACAAATGTCTCACTTAACAACATAAATGTTGAGCTCAGTTGTGATCATAAGTTGAGGTCTACCTCTAGTTGTGAAGTAGACTGCTTCCTGCTAAGGATAAAGCCTGTATGAGGAGAGATTGGATGGCAAAGACTATGGAGATTCTTAGTCATCCAGGTCATGGTTGTCCCAAAGGTGTTTTTTTTCTTTGAAGAAGCTTCTTGGGTGAGAAGAGAACATCTTCAAGGAAAAAAGAAAGTCCAGTTGCCTTTTGAAAAAGTACCTTTGGGATTGGATAGCAGCATGCAACTCTTCTCAAATCCTTGTGATCCTAGTACCAATTTGGGCACATTTCACTACCAAGACTCGGACCTGAACAGAAGTAATCAAAACCACCCATGCATTCAGAATGCCTTTCACAATCCAAAAAGAAACAAAACACCTGAATCACAACGAAAGCCTATTTAGTCCAGCATCTTCCTTTCTCACCATGGTCAGCTAGGTATCCTCAGAAACCTCAAGCAGGGTTTTGAAGGCAATAATTCTGATTCACAGTTGAAATACTCAGACAGGTTCATGCATTAGGCTAAGGCAGCCCCAGCCTGCTTTACTTTGGCTTAGAACGCTGTGTGAATCTAGTCATGACTAATAAACCATGGTCAAAAGCTTAGCATGATGTAATGCTAGCTAATTATGCTTTTTTTTTAGTCACTGGAGTGCATGCGAGCAGAACTCATCATTAAAAATGAAGTTTAATAGAACTTAGCGTACCTATTTTTACCTGTTCCTTTTCCCAAACTGTATCATCATTTTTATTTATTTTATTTACATCCTGCCTTATTTTTTATAAACAACTCAAGGTGGCACTCATATCCTGTGAGGTGGGTGGGCTGGCCCAAAATGATTCAGCTGGCTCTGGGATTAGAACTTATGATCTCCACTCATAAATAAATAAAACAAATGGACCACTACCTAGCCTTTTGGACAAATATAATCTGGTTCCCTTGCAGGTACAATGAATTTAAAATTCCATAATCCCATGCTGGTTGAGAATTAAAGAACTCGATGTCCAACATACCTGAGGAACATTAAGTTGAGAAGAGCTGTTTTATTATTTGTCAGAATGTAAATCTATGTATTACTTAGATAAGAAACCAGAAAGAATAGCATATCCTTCCATTCTCTTAAATGGGAGAAAATAATGCAGAATACGGATCGGGTCTAGGTGTAGGCTAAAATTCAAATTTAAACTGGGCATATTGTTTGGGGATGATGGAGTTAGGATGCCAATGGATGTAGAAAAATTACATTGGGAAAGGGTAGTCTAAGGTATTTTAACCCCATATCCAGTGTGTGAATATTAGGTTCTGTGCCTCTTCAAAAACGCATAGGCATTTTATGTCTTAAATAAATAAACTTATTGAATAACTCAAATGCATCAAACTCAGCCAAGAAATCTAGATTCACAACAAACAGGAAGCAGATCTTAAAGTGTAGATGAGATCATGCAATATTGGGCATCAGTATTTAACACAAATCTATGAAGTTTTCCCTGGTGCCCTTTCATAATCTGATTTAATTTACTCAAGTGCTTACAATTGCTGATAGGATCCAATTTGTTCCAAAAGAATTCTCATGCTTCAGAGAATTATTATATTCATCCCACTTCCATTATGAGGATTGGTTTTTAAAAATTTGTTTTCAAAAGTTGTCCACTAAAGCAGAGATTGTAATTCCCAAATAGGGCATAATTCAGTCAAGACAAAGCACTTTGAGATCTCTCTCTCTCTCTCTCTCTCTCTTTTGGCAGAATATGGATGGTTTTGCTCCTATTAAGATTATAGCATTGTGGACATTATGAACAGATCATGTTTCTCTGTCTCACAAAACAAGCCTTTTACTTGTTCTGCAAAAGAGTCGCATTAACTACGGGGCCAATACCAAGAACAACTATTTCCAAATTGTTTCTTGGGTAGATATTTGGCCAAAGAATTTTATGCACATAGTAGGGCTTAGTATGGGGGGTGGGAGGATGTTGCTTTATTTGGTTAAACATTTCCAATATTCCAAGCATGAAGATAACACCATTAGATACCCTAAGAGTTAAATCAATACTAATTAGTTACATGTGTGCCACTGTAACAAAACAAAACAAAAAATTAAAATGCATGAGGTTTTTGCTTTTGCTTTCAGCCATTTAAAAGTTAAAACACAAATCAAACTGTCACAGCAGTTTGTGAATATCACACCACATGTCAAGCAGATGATAAAACTCTCCTGGATTTAAAAGTCTTGCACCAAATTAGGAAAAATGCAAAACACCCAACACATTTGTTAAGAGATTGGAGATAGCTAAATGTGTTTACTGTAGTTGCAAATAAGCCACACAGAAGTGAAAGGAATTCACCCACTTGAAACAGACTTCAATATGGTGCCTTGGAACGGCACATAACATTAACCATTTGAAGGAAAGCAATACCTCCCCCCCACCCCAAGTAATACATCTTTTTAAGAAAATTACACTTTAGCAAAAAAGTCTACCAATGCTACTAAACACTATTTTAAAGATTTAGAGAGGGAAATGATCAAATTCTCAAATTTGGATGGATCAAATTAAAGAATCCCGTGTTTATATCACAACAAGTGGCCTTCTAAGAAAGGCAAACAAGCAAATAGATACAGGAAACAAGAGAGATTTAAAATAAAATTCGACCTGATGGCATTTCAGAAAAACAGGATCACAACTGATCTATGCACAAAAGAGTCATGACTCCATCCTTATTGGCTAATTCTGCATTCCTGCCAGGAGCATTTGATAAGCATTAAAAAGCATTATGATAAACATATCAAAAAAGCATTGATAAAGCATAACACTATCTATGTAAAATACTGCAAGACCCATAAAAGAATTCTTAACTAGTGATCTGGACTGGGTTTGAATTTAAAGATCAGAGCTGGAGCAAATATAGACTTCAAATGTAGACATTACCAGACAGAAGCCCATGTATTTAAGTAATAATAGAGAGTACCTCATTCAATTTTGCACTGCATCATCCGGGAAGAGAAAGAGAAAGAGACAGGAAGGAAGGAAGGAAGGAAGGAAGGAAGGAAGGAAGGAAGGAAGGAAGGAAGGAAGGAAGGAAGGAAGGAAGGAAGGATGGTGCATCTCAGGTCCTAAATGGATACAGGGGAGTTTCCAGGGACTGTGCTGATAATCAAGCGGGGAGTTTCGTCTCGTTCCTGGTTAACCTCCAGACTCTGGAGGTAGCCAAAGAGGCTGGTTAGGTGTGTTTTGAAATTCTGCACCTTTATTTCAAGGAGATCCCACACCGCGGACTGTGGCTGTGAGTGTGGAAAAACAGTCACAAGTCACTTTTTTCAGTCCCGTTGTAACTTTGAACGGTCACTAAATAAATGGTCGTAAGCCGAGAACTACTGCATAGATTTCATGGTATTTTACAATAACAAAGTAGAATTATTAGGTAATGTTTTTTTTTCTTGTAAAGCAATGATTTCTATACAGTTGGTGTAGAGTTGTACATACACACACAACACACATACTACCATAAAAATATTTAGCACTGGTATTTTTTTAAAAAAAAAAAAAGAAATCTGGGTTTTAACATTTTGGGGGTTTCTTTCTCTTCTATTTTTTGCTTGTTTAGATTTTTAATAGTTTATTGTCTCTGGTATTTCCTTCATTATCAGCTGTGGATGTTTATACTCCAAAACTTGTAACGTCAGTAAAAATACAGTTGGAAGAAAATAATCTATAGCATCTGGATAGGGGAGTTCTCCAAAGAGGAAAAAAGCTAAGAAAAACAGAACTGAAAGTCATTCTAAAACGTTTTTCAATCTTGAACACCTCAAGAGAGCTTCGGTTTCATTTTTTTTTTTTTTAAAAAAAGGAAGTAGGCTTAGACATTAAAAAATTGCACACTGCCCTAAGAAAACCGTTCTTAAATTGAACTTTGCTGCTGTTCTCCCTCCTCCAGATGATTTTTCTAAGTGGGAAGGGAAGGGACGTTTTGGGGGGGAACATCTCAGCTGCGTTGATGAACAATTCTCCCCAGATGAAAACATCGATACAGGCTGAAGAGAGAATATCCATGATAGAAACTTGTGTTTCCATAGATGCTTAAGGCAAGTGGCATTCTTGGAAAAGACACGGCAATAGGACTGTCACGGATCTGCGCTCGTAAGACCCCCCCTCAAGCCACTTCTTCATTCAGACAATACTAGCCAGAACCACCAAGAGTAGCCCTCGACTTTCAACCATTCAGTGACCACAACAGCACAGGGAAAAAGTAACTTAACGACTGTTTTCCACACTTACGACCGTTGCCACATCCCTGTGGTCACACGATCCAAATCCAGAGGCTTGGCAACTGGCATGTACTTATGACTGCTGCGGTGTCCCGGGGCCACGTGATCTCCCTTTGGCGACCTTCTGACGAGCAAAGTCAAACGGGGAGGCCAGACTCGCTTCACAACCGGCTGACTAACTTAACGGCTGCAGTGATCCGCTGAACAACCGCGGCAAGAAAGGTCGTAAGATGGGGTGAAACAACTGAATGAATGTCTCACTGAGTAGCGTAACATTTTGAGGGCAATTTTAAGTCACGGACCTACCTGTAGATGCAGAGAAGTGCAGCGTAGCCTCCCACAGTAATGCAAATAATAATAATAATAATAATAATACAGAAAAAGAGCTAAGCTAGTAAACCAAGGAAACCACGAGAGCGCAGCCTGCCAACAGACCAAAAATGTAACCGTATCCAAAAGCTACTTGCTGCTTTCAATCAACCAGAATAATACGTAGAATAACAGAGTTGGAAGGGGCCTTGGAGGTCTTCTAGCCCAACCCCCTGCTCAGGCAGGAAACCCTCTACCATTCCAGACAAATGGTTATCCAATCTCTTCTTAAAAACCTGTAGTATTGGAGCATTTACAGCTTCTTTGTTCCACTAATTGTTCTCAGGAAATTTCTCCTTAATTCCAGGTTGCTTCTCTCCTTCATTAAGTTTCCATCCGTTGCTTCCTGCCCTGCCCTGCCCTCAGGTGCTCTGGAGGTGGACCCCCTTTTCTTTGGGGCAGCCCCTCAAACATTAGAAGGCTGCTATCCTGTCCCTATCCCGTCCCCCCCGGGTCCTTCTCTCCATTAAACTAGACCTCCCCAATTCCTGCAACTGTTCTTCATGTGTTTTAGCCTCCAGCCCCCAGTTGTCTGTGTTGCTCTTCTCTGCACTCTTTCCAGAGCCTCGACCCTCACCTGTGGGACCTCCTCATCCCCAGTACTGACCATCCTCTCTGCTTCCGTGGGCCCAGGCTACAGAGCGACAGGAGGACAGGAAAAAAAAAAAGATTCACAAGGGGGGGGGGAATCAACAAAGCAGCCCTTCTGCACCTGACGTTGCAACAGGTCCTTGCTGCGATCAGAAAAGATAACTCAAAAGGTTGTTTACCTCCCACCCCCCAAGAAACAAAATATGTCAAAATATGGCCTATGGCTAAAAAAAACAGCCACCCTGAGTGAGATATGAAGTGGCAGCATGATTAATACCGCCCGCCTTTGATCTGGCTGGCAAGAAACAAAACACCCCAACCCTGAAAAAAGACTCTCATAACTTTCTGGAGAAACTCTTTGTAAATCTTCACGTTTAGTCAGATGAGAACACTTCACAGTAACAGCTTTTTGTCTTAGGAAAATGAAACAAACTTCAGCTGCGTTAGATAGACAGGGCTGTCACTCCACGCTCATGGAAATAAACCATGCCAGGTGGGGGCCTGGCTGCTCTCCGAACTTGGCTGTTTTCTTGGAGATGTTTCATTACTCAAGTAGGTAACATCCTCAGTGCTAGAAGGGGGGGGA
>JANHFL010008713.1:0-14535 GCA_032468155.1 Oxyrhabdium leporinum
TACCGCCCCATTCCGAAGACTCGGGGCGGTTCACAACAACTATTTAAAACAAAGTACCAAATTACTCTAAAACTTTATTTGGCCAACTGTGATTAGATACACAAGGAATTTGTCTCTGGTGCAGAAGCTCTCAAGTGTACACGCAAAGCAACAGAATCATCATCATCATCAACACAGAAAAGGGTAGTAAAGAAGATAATACAAAGGATAAATAATAATACTACAGCCATACAACATGGGTAAATACATAAGCCGTTAGACAGCACTGTGAGAATTAGGTGTCCAGCAGCGTGATGGCATGAGGGAAGAAACTTTCCCTGTATCTAGTTGTTTTGGCATGCAGTGGTGACCTGAGGGGAGGAGTAGAAACAGTTTATGTCCAGGATGTGAGTGGTCTGTAGGTATCTTCTCAGCCCTCCTTTTGACCCACACAATATACAGGTCTTCTAGGGAAGTCAGGCTGGTTGCAATCGTTCTTTCTGCAGTCTTAATTTTCACTGGAACCTGTACTTGTCCTGTTTGGCTGCTGTACCAAACTAAACAGTTACAGAAGTACAAATGAAAGACTCAATAATTCCTCTGTAAAACTGTACCAACAGTCTGAATGTTTTGAGTTGACACAGGAAGAACAGTCTTGGTTGTGCCTTTTTAATTATTGTTCTAATGTTAGGTATCTATTTCAAGTCCTGGGAGATTATAGAACCCCAAAACTAAACAAATATTGTTTTATTTTCCCCACCAATAATCCCTGTAATTTGAGGTCACAGAGGAGTAAGAGAATACTACCTACATAGCATATGAAAGAGGCGGCCAGAAAGAGAAGGTCTTTAAAACATGTGACATTAATAGGTCGTAGTGAATACATGATACATAAATCTCAACTTCTTTTTTCTTCATTGGCTCTTGCTTGTATTTTGTGAAATAATCATAAATACCACAATATGTTTTATAGTACTGGATTTCCTCTCATTTATGTTTTCCAGTTCAAAAGATGGCCTTATTGATTCCAAGCAATGTAAAATCTCATTGTCAATCATCTCAACAGCCTATGACCAACCATACAACTAGTAATCTCAGGAAGTAGATAACAAAGTTTCTGTACATTGGAACATTCTAGTTTATCTAAAAGACAGAAAAGTAAAATTATAGTTCTTTTCAATATTCTGTGGAAAACAATTAAAATATATAAAGTGGGTTATTAAAATATGTAAAATTTATAATTTAATTATAAGATTACAAAGCTTTGTAGTCTAATAACTCTGGTGTATTTTGCATAACAGTGAACAATTGCTTCCTTAAAGCACACAGTAGAATCATTTACTTGATGCTGGAGATTAAGTTAATTATGGATCCCTTGGCTTTGACTAATGGTTTTAATAATCACATTACTGTAAAATTAACTTATTCCTTACTATGCTTATAGCACTAATGATGAGAATTATAAAATTTATGCATCTTCAAAGTAAAATTGGCATGGAAAGCTGCCTCTAAATACAGCAGCTCCTTGGAGAACATTTAATGGGTATCCAATCACTTCTGATTCTTCTCTCATTTATCCTCACCACTCGTTTACTAATTTCTTCTGCTTCTAAAATCTCATGGCAATTACTAGTTTGCAAGCTAAAGTGTGAACTGTTTTCCTGAGAAGATGTACAACACATTTTACTTGTAACCAAAATGTTTGGATTTGGGAAAGGTAAAAATAGGCATGACACTGATTCCCATGCCATCATCAGGAAAGGAGAATTTGAGTCACATGAAGACAAATGATAAGAGGCACTGCTTCCATTATTTTTCCAGGAATATTCATGGATAATTCAGGTTTCTAATAATTCTGTTAGTTTTCTGTGTCTTCATAATTATCCTTCCTCAGTACTCCAATCTGGGCATTAATTTTAAAAAAAATAGGCAAGTGTTGTGTCTTCCTTGCAATGTTTGAAAGGATAATCTTTCCCCAATTTTTTAGAATTATCCTTTAAAAAAACCCAAACCACTGCTTGCAAACAATAGTGTTCCCCAATACTAATACCTTTCTGTCATGCACAAGATGATTTCATTGTGACCATAAAGGCAATAACACTCCAACTTGATCACTGGAAATATCATTTTGGGAGGGAACACAACTGGTACAAACAGACATAACACATGGAATTTGTAGGGATAATTCCTACCACTATTGATTTTACTAATTTTACTGAAATTTCTTATTCTTCCAAATTAGGATTACCAAACTTGGAATTTGTCTGATTAGTTATTTCTGTAAAAAAAAATAGGCAGATGAGAATGACTACATGCATGAACATCTCTAACATTGAAACTCATGTCATACCCACTTACCTGGTACAATCATTTCTACTCAAATGTAGTTACTGACATATTATATAATATGGTTTTGGACATACTGGTAAAAAAAAACATTAGAAAAATGAGTAGCAATATATTGTTAAACAACAGAATGAAAATAATAGCGAAATAGGTCATTTCCTGTTACGCATTACACTCTGTGTGTGGAAAGGATGGGGAAGTCACACCAATTATCAATTTTGCTTCTTTTTTGTTCCTCTTATTCCCAATTGAAAATTTGATTAGGCCTTGAATTGATGATTAGGCCAATCAGCAGAGTCAGATTTTAAGGTACTTCCAGAAGGCCAAAAGGATGGGAGTGAACCTTACTTCCAGCAGAAAGATGTCTGAAAGGGGCCATGGCAAAAAAGAAAAAGAAAAAAAGACTAGATTCTGGCAGCCGAAATTCCTTGATTGATAGTGTCTACATAGTATGTTTCTTCTGCCATGGCAAGTGAAGTAGGCCAATTGGGGCGAGACAGTTCTTTAGATACGCTGGTCCCATGCCATCAAGAGCTTTAAAGGTGGTAAGCAACACCTTGCATTGGACCCAGAAGCATACTGGCAACCAATGCAGCTCACGCAACAGCAATATTGTATACACCAGCTTCCAGAATTCTTTGCACTGCTGCATTCTGCATCAATTGTAGAAATATACTCTTCAAGGGTAACCCCATTGCAATAGTTCCACATTCTTTTGTAGAGTTTAGCTGTCCCTTCTAATGGGTCTGGTCCTTGTGAATAGCAATAGCAGTAGCACTTAGACTTATATACTGCTTCACAGTGCTTTACAGTACTCTAAGAGGTTTACAGTATCAGCATATTGCCCCCAACAATCGGGATCCTCATTTTACCAACCTCGGAAGGAGGGAAGGCTGAGTCAACTTTGAGTCAGTGAGACTCGAATTGCCGAGCTGCTGGCAGCCGGCAATCAGCAGAAGTAGCCTGCAGTACTGCATTCTAACCACTGTGTCACCACAGCTCTGAATCTCTTATGGGAGGATCAAGTCAGTGCTCACAAACCCCCATATTCACAATACCTCAAAATAAATTTTGATATATATATATATTTTTTAATATGTTGAAAAAAATTAAAATATTGAGAGAGAATCAAATTTTGGGTGAACAGTAAATTTCAGAAGATCACTTGCAAGATCCCCTCCTTTTTAAAATTATTATTATTTTGCTGTCGCTTTACCATTGTATAAGATTGTGAAGTGGCACAAAAAAATTTAGATGGTATACGGCAGCATTAATAGATCACAACATTTAATTCCATGTAAAGGTCATCCTGAGTTCTAAGCAAAAGGAACAAGATCTTGGCAGAGGAATAAATCAGATTTGGATGAAGATATACGTGTGTCTGTGTGTCAGACTTTGGGGATTTGATTTTGACTAATTGGCAGGTGCATTTTAATTCCATTTTGCTACTTTCATTTGTAGCACTTAAATAAGAAACAACATTGTTTCAAATGCCCTGGGTGCTTACATTTTTCCACAACATCATGATCTTGTTTTAGCTTCACAGAGAGGAATTATCTCATAGAGTAAATGAAATTTCTTATGACAACTCTCTTTAGAAGACAGAACAACAAATAAAATAAAAGTCCAATAAAAGTTGATTCACATTGTTATCGGTAAAAGTGATGCTTCTCCATCAACACATTTGTGAAACGCATTCCTCTGGAACTGCAGTGCCTTTACATGAATTGTTTAGGAAATTGCATTCGTATTCATTTCCTTCCTTCCATTCGTGGTATTACATTAAGCTTGAGTTTCTTTTGTATTATGCTACATGACAGGGTGACATTTGGCACGTGACCAATAAAACTATATTTTAACATTAAAAATTACTTGGATGTATAAATAAATGTCAAGATTTGTTGATTACTGACCAACTTACACACACAACACACACACAAACATGCATTGAAGTCTTGCTAGATTTGAATAAATTTTGTCTAAATAAAAGTTGGACAATGAAACAAAAACCAGCTAGAGCTCCATGCCAGTCCCTGGTCTTGAAGAAGATGAGATAGCATTACTCAAGGTTGGACGGTCAGCCACTAATGAGAATGGCTCTAGTTGGCTCTGTCAGCTGTGTGTTATTGCTGGGCTTGTTTACTAGAGTCTTTCGTATTGTGTATCTGTGACCTTCCACATTTACCCTTTCTTTCAACTTCCCTGCCTCGGAAAGGATCTGCATATATGTAATATTCCTGTTCACTTCCCATACTGAGCATATTCCCCCACTTGTGGCTCTCAAAGTCTGTTGGAGAGCCAGTACATTCTTAATATCCATAGCAATAGCAGAGTAATAAGATTATTATTTATTACGGTGAGTCCAGTAGTCAGCCAGATGATTAGACTGGACTTTTTTTATCTAGCTATCAAGTCCTTCCCAAGGATAAGCAGATGATTTCATGGTGTTAAATGTATTTTCACAGAAAGTAAGTTGTTCCAAGTAAAGCTGCCTTTGGCAACCGATGGATGGTGATTTTGTCAATGCCCATGTTATTATTATTGTTTGTAGTCTGTTAATTAAGGTATTATGATTGACACAGCTTTGATTTATGCAGATTAGGCCTTTGGATTCTTTATTTACTCTTATATATTCCCCCCAAACGCATGACATGAATGGATCTGCTATTGGCACAGGTTCCCATGAAAAATGCACGAGTTTCACATTAGTAGGTAAAACCTTTCCATTTATCTGTTGCTTCCTTAGCTATAGACAGAGTTGAATTTGATGGTCTTTAGCAGTTCTTTCTATTACCATGATTCTATTATTAGGCATAGAATTGTTCAGTGTTTTTTGTTCAGCCTTTTTTTTATTTTGGTCTATGTAGGGAGCCTTTCTCACAATGTTTTCTAGGGAGTTTTCCTGACAATGAAAAGTATGCCAACTATTAGTATTATTATATATCTGAAATCTACTATGCTGATAACATTTAAAGAGATTTACTTTGGTGAACAAAGAAAGAAGTGGCCTTTGAGATTGAAAAGAGGCAATGTAAAGAGCAAGTATTGTTGCTTTTTTTTTAATCCACTCTACATTTTATATAACATACATTTTAAATGATAGGATATATACAAAGTCATATGTCATTATTAGAATATGTGGTTTATTCATCTTACTTAGCAAGTCTATTTTGGGGTGGTTTTCCTGAATGTTGCACTTTAGGTAGTGGATGATTTTCAAATAGGCACTTTTGATCTTCACAGTGGATTGTAGGGAAATGGTTCAATGAAATGTTATTACAGAAAAAATCCATAGTGTTGCCTATGTTTAACTCTCTTGGTAGGAAGAATAGTCAGAAAAGTTTGAACCATCACAGAGTGAACACCTGTTAGAGAAACTGATATGCAATCTAGAAGTTCTCCACCAGTCCAAACTGGAAACTATATTTGGTCATTTCAGGAAGTTAATAATCAGCCAGCTTATTTCTAATCACATTTGGAAATGTTCAGTCTTACTACCTTATGGATATTGGTGAGTTTATTTTCTTTGGATTTAATGAATGTTAAAGAGAGACTTATGAACTTAAAATAATATACAACTGGCAAAAATAGGCAAAAGTTAGGCTATTGGAAGAAATGAATTTTTTTATTTGTAATTTTAAAAGAGGATGAAAAATTGTCTTAGCTTATCCTCAGTGTAATGAAGTTTGGAAGCCATTTCTTTGTTATTGTCTTTGTTGGTTTTTTATTTTTGCTTTTACATTTTTCTTTCCTGTATCTCTCGTTTACTTTTTCCCCCCTTCTAGTATAGTTTGTATTAGGTTTTACTATGTTTGCTAAAAGTTTCAATAAAATTATATTTTTTTAAAAGAAATCCACTACAGGGCCCAGTTGTCCTATTTTGGTAGAAACCTATATTGAGTTGACAGAAATGCAAAAAGAAACACTAAGCTACCTGCTTCATTACTTAAAATTCTGTATATCAATATTAAACATGTTTGCAGAATGAATATAGTTAAGTGACTGGAGAATCTTTGGTGGGCCAGGGAATTTTTGAAATCAAGTAACCCCATCCATTATTTATATGTGAAGCATCAGTTATTCACTGCACATTTCTCGAATTAAACATCATTGGTCAGCTTAATGGTTAATCACCAAAGTAAATGGCTTAGAAATTTATCTAATGTGAGCCTATATTAAATATACAATATATCTTAAAGTCTTAGATCCTATTTATGGCATAGGACCAGAAAATTTGGTATTATTATGTCTTGAAAAAATATCAATTGATTTTAGAAGAAATATTCTGACACACATAATTTCTTCTCCTTGAACAAATCTTATTGGCTTTTCAGAAAGCAAATAGGATCTGCAGTGGACAGATATAAGTGAAGAATCTTGTATTAAATAATGGGGCTTAACTCTTGATCCTGTTGCAATCTAGGCTTCATTGGGTCCCCAATACCTGTTATTTTCACTGGAAAAGAATTCTCATTTGTGCCAACCCTGATTTCTCTCCTCATGATATAAACAGCAAGCATGAGGAACCAAGTGGGATTGCAATTGTAGATCATCAGTTAATTTGTCCAATCCCACACCACACTAAACTCTGGTCTAAATTAAACTTCCTATATCTGTAAACTGTAAGATGCAAGAAAGATGTACTAGCTAATTTGGTCATAGTTCGGATAAAATCCTATGACCTTTAATCAGAAACAAATCTTCATTGGTGCTTAACCTACATGTGAAAAGGAATATTTAAAAAGCTGTATTATTCCTGGCCCACAGTCTGTGGCTCTTGCTCTTCTCTACCTAAGGGCAGGACATCAGACTTTGGACGATATCCAAAATATGGTAGTGCAGATACATTTTGACATTGGGGGGGGGTTGTTCAAAACAGACAAAACATCTACCCAAGCCTCTTGTTGACAGGTTCTTTCATTTTCCTTTCATAACAAATTGCCAGCATTTGCTACATCCATGGAAACATCTACATAAATTGAAAGTAAAATCCTGAATCCATAGTGCTGACCCATTTTCAGTTCCTCTTCTACACAGAAAAGGCACTTTTCTAGAAAATCAAGTAATAGCCCCAGTAGAACAGATTGACTAGTATGAAAAAAAAAGGAAATAACCATTTCGAGTAGCAATCAATTTTGCTTGGATTTTGAATTGTGAAATAGCTGGTGAGTCTCTGAAGTTTGTTCTTCAAAATGTATTGAATTTTATCCTTTGGGCTCAAGGGTAAGCTGTTGCAAGAGACACTATCAATAGAGACAAAATTTATTTTTTGATTGAAACTGGCAGTGAGTGACGTATTGGAAATATCGATGGTGGTTTTATTTTCAGTTTCTCTGGTGGCATCTTTTGTAGAAGTCTAGAATAGACCAAAGTTACACTTAGATGACAGAGGTATGTTGTAACTTAGTAAATTAAAAATTAAAAAAAAGCAGTTGTAAAGAACAGACATTTAGTACGACTGATGCTAATGTAACCTCACTTTGGGATTTTAACAAACAATAGAAATCTTAGCAAAAGCCAAATTCTGATTTACCAGTACTAAGGCCAGAAGGGCCAAATAATAATAGTAATAATCATAATGATAATAACTGGTCTATGTATTCAGTCAACATATTCTAAATAGAAACAGAACTTTGGGGATCTCCTTACCTGAATAAAACTAATTCTCTCTCATAATACCACAAACAGCATATTTTTTTAGTGGCTGCTCACAAAAACATGCCATGATCCTCTAGCTAATTCTGCTTGGACTCTAGAATCAGACAGTGACGAGGGGAGAGTAGCCTTGGCTAGTCTACTGACTTCACAGTCCATGGGACTCCACCATATTCATCTTCCAAGCCAACCTGCTCTCCTCATGAGCAAAGCAGGAGAATGATCCATCCAAAGCTTTGGAGTAAGATTTGGCTGCTAGTCTACTCAACTTGTATAGGGAAGGAATGGAAAGGCAATGATGCCCCCCCTGTCTTCCAGATCCCAAAGGGAGATCCTAGGCTGAACTAAAGAGAGAATTCACTTTTCTTCTAGTCTGACTTGTTTCTTCAAGAACTGTTTCTGGGTTTGGAGGAAAGGAGACCCAGGCTTGCCCCCACCCCCCCGCAGCAAACTAAGCTAATCCATTAACGTTAAAGTCTGAATGCAGCCTTTCCAATTGTTTTACTGTCATATCTCCTAGAGGGAACAAATCCACAGATAATTATGCATCTATATACCTCTCTAGCTAGCCACATATCCATCCATCCACTGAAAATGCTTGTTCACTACATAATTGGACTGAATAAGGTTTACCTTTTGGGCCTCGTTAGCCGCCTGTTTCTGTGATGTGATGTAATGCGCTATTGCATATTCCACCAATGCCCCAAATATAAAGCTGAAGCAGATGCCCAGGTAAATGTCAATGGCTTTTATGAAACCATTGGCATTTGTCATTGACTTTCGGGATCCCATCATCAAAGTTGTCATTGAGAGAACTGTGGTTACACCTGGAAAATACAGTCAGATTTTTTTTAACAACAAAAAAATGAACACAGAATACTTTTTGTTGTCTGAATTTTGACACAACAGATGGTTCTTCCATGGGTAGCTTTTTGTGAGAAGCCATGAATGATCATAAACACCTGGTAGTTTCTGATATGTGAGAGTGCTTTCTGTTTCTGTTTTTTTAGCGCCACATTGTTAAATCCTGAAAGCTTTTGATGAGATGATAGCAGAAAACGTGTCCCCCATTTTTTTTCTCAAATGGATGAAGACCCAGGAAGAAAAAATATGGAAAAAACAGGGATGTCCTGCATTTAGAAGATGGGGACAGCTGTCCTATCGTTCTGCAAAACAGCCATATAACCAGGTAGATTTTCCCCATAGCATTTAGACTGTGAAAGTGGGGATGCATTAACATCTCAGTTCAAACTGTGACATCTTGAAGAAATACTATTTATTTATTTATTTATTTATTTATTTATTTATTTATTTATTTATTTATTTATTTATTTATTTATTTATTTATTTCCTTCCTTCCTTCTTTTTTTCCCCATCTTTCTATCTATCTTTCCATCTCTCCATCCTCAGCCAGTCCTTTCTACCATCCAGCCTTCAAGGAACATTCAACTTGTTTTCAAGTGTAATGCAAAGGGTCTTGGAATAAGTATATCATGTCCAAGGGGCACTACTGAACCTTACTCTTATATGAAGGAAAAGGATATCCTAGAACATTATTTTCTTCATATTACTGAAAACAGTAATGGTGAGCAATAATGTAGTGATGGGCAATACGTCTTTTGTGAAATTCAAACTTTTTACAGTTGATCCACTATTACTAATCCTCTGCTTGAGAAATGTCTGATGAATTTCCAAAACACTTGAGCATCCCTAGAAGACAGTTTGAAATATAAATACATAATATCCCATGTTTTGATGTTGCTTTAAGGCTGCCATGCAATATTTTAAAATTTTCGTTTTGTTTTTTTTATCCAATATTGCTTTTTTTAGATACTCTATAATGATGTTGGATAAGTTATAGCTTATGAGATTCTACATCTAAACCAAAATAAAAATCACCAGTCATGCAATATCTATCATTTTTACATTCCAGATATAAAGTCAAATAATGAATGCATCTACAACTTCTCATCCATTTTTTTTAAAATGGAAACTCCACCAATATGAAATTATGGTGGCTATTAATTTAGTTCATTTTAGTAGCATAATGTTTTAATTCTTATATTTAATATAATCCATGTTTTATCTAAGCAAAGTTTTCCTCAGTCCACCCCTCATCTTTGCCTCCATAAAACAAGTGTGTCTTTTTCATGTAACTCACCAATACATGTTCTTGCAGGAACTGAATCCAGGGTGATCCAGAAAGAAACCCAAGACAAAATGACAAGCAGACTGCTTGGCACATAAGTCTCCAGAATAAAATAAAGGATATTTCTCTTGAGCTCAAATTGCAGGACTAGTCTTGGATAAATGCCTGGTCCAAGAAAGAAAAAAATATAATAAATTCTTATACTGTTCTTTCAGAGAAGGAAACGATGTACTACTTCTCACTAGGCACTAGATTACTCCAAAGCTCTTTGTGACATGGTAATAATATAGTGTCAAGTGTAAAGGCTGAGCATATGATTTTGACAGGGTATCTTGCAGAAACAGAGAGAGCAGAACAAAACTATTTCATATTCCTTGGCTTTGCCAGCACTGCTTTTCTTCTTGTAAATGATGAGTAAAATGAGAGGAGGGTTTGAAGACCATTCAACAAATCTCCCCTTTATCCTCTAGAGGAACTCTTGCCTGTCACATTGAGATGTCCATGACAGCCAATTAGCTTAGAAATAGCACAGAGGTTGTCATCGTAACAGCCATGCAACCAGGGGAGAACAGAAGACTTGTAGATCTATTCCCCACAGCTCCTAAAATGTAGTATTAGCCTTAAGATTAGCATTATTATCAGTGCTGTTTTCAGCATGGCATGCAAAGCAAAAAAGGTGACAAGTCACAAGCAAACCAAGGAGCTCACTAAATTTGGATGCCCAGAATGGAGTCCTTCTGCATGCTGCGTTTACTGCAATATTCACCTCTGAACCACATAGGTTCAAGTGGGAGAGTTCCTCCACAAGAGGTGATGAAGCACCAGATACAGGTAGTCCTCACGACCACAACTGAGCCCAAAATTTATGTTGTTAATTTGTTAACAACATAATTATGTTGAGAAATTTGCTAATTGAGTTTTCCCCCATGTTACGACTTTTCTCGCCACATTTGCTCAGTCAGTCACTGCAGATCTTAAATTAGAAACACAGTTGTTAAGTGAATCTAGTTTCTCCATTGACTTTGCTTATCAGAAGCTCACAAAAGGGAATCAGGTGACACCGGGACACTGCAACCATCATAAATGTGAGACACTTGTCAAGCATTTGAAGGTAAATCACGTGACCATGGGGATGCTGCAACGATCATAAGGGTGAAAAATGCTCATAAGTCACTTTTTTCATTGCTGTTGTAATTTTGAATGGTCACTAAATGAACTGTTGTAAGTCAAAGTCTACCTGTATTAGAATCAAACCTTTTCCAAAGCAATCTGGTCAGAATTACTCTATCACAGAAAGATTTCTACCGCGAATCTGCTGGACCATATGCAAACACCAGCTCTGACTTTTGGGTATACTGGGTGCCCAAATGGCTATTATAGGAAAGATCCACCATGAGAAGTTGCAGGGCAGCTCAGGACAGGGCAGAAATCTGGTAAACCAGTGGTTTTCAACCTGTGATCTGCGAACCCCTGGAGAGCTGTGATGTCATCACAGAGGGGTCAGTTTAGGCTTGAAGAAACGTTATGGTTTAAATCTTGAGTTAAGTCTTGGTGGTCCATGGTCATGCTCCATGGCCATCAAAGGTATTTAAAGGGCATCCAAAGTGAAGAAAAAGTTGAAAACCACTGTTGTAAACCACGAAGCAAGATCATGGGATATGACAATATGGTGCCGTCAACTAGTTCTCAGTGTCACGGTATTCTCAGTTGTGTTGTTGGGGATTGGGTATGTTTTCCTTTCAGTTTTTAAGGCTACTTTAGTCAGCAAATGCCTCATACACACTTTACTTGCAGAGCTCTTCTTGTCAGAGAAAGCTTCAGGGGTGATCAGGGCACTGAAAATAGTTAGATCTGACATAAACCTTGCTCTCCACACCATCTCTACTTCCACTGATGATTTGTTACCTGTTTCTTGACGTGACCTGGTTACAAGTGTGTAAAAATGTTCCACTGTGTACTGCGAGAGTCGCAAATTCTCAAGACCATGGACAGAATCATTTCCTCTCAGCCACACAAAACGTACATCGTTTTCATCATATCCCCCTAGCGATAACATTAAAAAGAAGAAAAGGTTATTGAATAAGGAGCTGAACACCTGGTGAGGATCATCCCATTGGCCAAAAAGAACAAAAGCTAATTAGCAATTCTATGAGAACCATGCTCTGGCAAACATGCAAGCATGCCCAGGCTCCTTTCTTGACATTAGTTATAATTTTCCAGTTTATTGAGTACCAAAGTGGGGAATATATGTGGTTCAAAGTTGAGTTGCTGGGTTTTTGATGTTCTGTGAGCTTGTCTGTCTTCCTGCAGATGTTTCATTACCAGGGCACTGCACTGATGGTGGTACCTAGTTAATTAATGAAACATCTCCAAGAGAAGCATTCTCATAGAACATCAAGAATGTGACAAGCTTAGGTGCATTTTAAATTAGATTCAGAAGAGCTGGGAAGCCCACTTCCACCAGCCCACCTCAGCAACTCCTACTTTTGGATGCTGCCTTTATCTCGAGAGGAATGGCCGTTAGCATTCCACTAGTGCAGCTAATTGATGTCAAGCCAGCTCATGGCACTTAATTCATACCGATTATCTATTGGAAGGGGGAAATAATCAAACCAATTATAAGTTTAAGATGTAGCAACAACAATATTTGCAGTTAGAGAGAAATTTACCTTCAAGTGCATAGACATAATTCCACAAAGCAAAAAAATCTTCTCTATTTCATAGGAAAACACAAAATGCAGACAGGTTTCCTGCATTCCTTCTGAGTCTTGGAATAACTCCTCCTTCAAGCTACTAGCCGATTGGCTCTATGAGCTGTCATGTTATTTTACCTCTTCTATATCTTTCCTTGGTTCAAAGGTTTTACATTATGATGGATTGTAGGGTATCCACCTAGAGTTTTCCCTGATTGCCAATCTCTTGCAGGATGATTCCTATATTTCCCTTGCCTCATTTAGCATGACACCTTTAATAGCTCCTCCAACCCTTGCTGCTTCAAAGCAAATGAATGGAAAGTTGATCAGCTCTCATTTTCATCTGGTACAAGAATGCACCTCTAAGGTATCACTTGACTGAGCTGCTGCCCATGAAAATTAGACTAGAACAACAAGGGAAGAAAGAGGACTGCTAGTTACTCTAGTCATATGAATTTTCCTCCTTGCCTGCCTTCCTGCTTTCCTTCCCTCCCCGTCCCTCTTTTGCCCTCTTAATAATGAGGATAAATACTTTGAATGAGACTCCCAATCAATCTAAAATAGCTATTTCTATAGCAAATAAAGGCTTAGGATGCAACTGTCTAACCAGTTCAGACATTGGGACAAGTCTGTCCCTTCCTTCATTCCTCAGAGATAAATCATTGCAAAATCCAAGAGGTATGAAGCTCTTCTAAAATCAAAGTGAAATAAACAAGCAAATATTTTAGCTTCTTGGTAATTTATGTATAGATCTGTCATTCAATAAAAAAGACAATATTGTCATAAAAAAAGCCCTGATGAATATCCCACAGTGAGAAACTGTGTTTTACCCTGAGCAAACATGTTTAAATCAAGTATCTAATACTACAGGTGGTTGTTATTCTCCCAGTACAATTTATCCAAATCTCTTTTTTTTTCAAAATTCCTGCCTACCTCATAATAGTGATAGCAGCAGTTACTTAGGGAAACTATGTAATAAATGATTGTTTTTCATCTAGAGGTTGTTCATTTAGCATATTTAAATCACATTAATTCTAGACATTTATCGTGCTGGCTTCTCTTGTTGGCAATGAGCATATAGTTTAATAAGAATAATATTACATGAAAGTTTGATAGCGGAACCAATTATTTCCTCTCTTTTCTGTGCCAATCTTTTTTAATGCTAAAAACAGCTTCATATTAAAAAGAAAAGAAAATTAATCATTACTATTTTAGTTTTCTGCATTGTAAATAAAGTTAATCATGCAAACTAATAGGATTTTAATGTGAAAATAATAGTGACTTCCATTGGAACTTCACTCTAGTAGCTGAGAACTAAAAACTGGCCTTCATATAATGTAATTTTAAGTAATTTAAGTAATTATCGAACTTGTTACAGAGAAGAACAAAGAGAAAGTCTTCAAGTTCTTCATGTGTGTGTCCAAGCAGCAAGTACTGAGAAAATGTCAGAAAGGAACCAGAAGCAGTTTAGGTGGGTATATATTCCCGACTCCTTTAAGAAACCATCTGATAAATTAGTGGCAAAGTCACAAAGGTGCTAGCAAAGTTGGAAAACCATAGTACTTGGATGAAATGTGCTAAAAAAATCCCTTAAATCAAAAGGTGGCAAGTAACTAGTAAAGCTACTGAGGATCAGGATAGATAGATAGATAGATAGATAGATAGATAGATAGATGGATGGATGGATGGATGGATGGATGGATGGATGGATGG
>JANHFL010008717.1:0-18224 GCA_032468155.1 Oxyrhabdium leporinum
CCAAGCAGTCTCCATGTTTCCAGTGTCTTTCTTCCCACTTGGAACTGAACCCAGAAGGATATTTCTTCCAACACTACTATAAATACTTGGAATTACTTGTCAAAATAGATTTGTAAAACCTTTTATAACTCTGATGTTTAAAACATATTTTATAAATTACTGATCTTTATGGTACTTTAATTCATTATGGTTATTTGTTCTGTTTATGCTAAAAGTATTTAGCATTTCTGCTTTAGGGACCATTTTGAATTCAACTATAAGTATCTGCAAGCAATTAGCATCTTATGCATCTTATGCCAGATCTAATGGCAATTCTTAATCAATGACTCTTAAGTGAACATTTTCTTCTGTTTGCACCAATATTTTTCAAAAATATATTGTTGTGCTCAGGCATCCTTTCCATCATTCAGCTCCACAATTCAAAGCACAGGTCAGGCAGCAGCTGAGAAACTATTAACACATTTACAGAATTTGGAATGAGAATTAACAATTGATCACTTTTTCACCAGTATGCATCTAGCTAGCAGATTAGCTAAGGGGAAGAAGAAATGAAAACAGTGTCTGGTTGGCATATTGAGAAATATAAACCAGAAATTACCCCAGCATTCTTTTTTTGCAAATCCAGAAGTGTGAACAGTTTTCAAGATGAATGGTGAGAAGGATCATCTCAGATTAACTGAAAATAGGGTAATAGAGAAAGATGAGTTGAAAGTTAGCAATTAGGCTGGAAGTGCAGTTAACGAAAGCAAGAGGCAAAACAGTAGTAGGATATGAGGAAATATGGATTCCTCGGCCAAGCCAGCTAGCTCTATTCTTTTGTGGTCCTTCAGAATATAGGGAAATCAGGAGTCTCAATTGATAGAAAGGCTCCCTGAACAAAAAGAATGTTCACTGTGGGCATTCAGTTACTTTTTTTTTAAAGCATATGGTATAAATGGCCAAGGAAATCTACAATGCTTTTTACCACAGAATAGTTCTGGCAGCCTACGTTTGCTAGTTCATTTTGTTCACGCGTCCATGGTACATCACAGGGGCAAACTAGTTTCGCACCAGCTGGCTAGCAGTGTTTGCTAGATGTCAAGTCATCCAGGGTTTCTTCTGCCAACCTCACATCTGGGCAGAATCAGAGCCAGGCCCCGCTTCCACACAGATTGCTACTAGCTTTTCCCATCGGAGTGGTACCTACTTGCATTTTTACATATTTTTGAATTACTAGGTGGGCAGAAGCCAGAGGCTAATGATGGGAGCTCACTCCACCACATGATGCCATGGGCTCCAACCACTGGATGCTGATCATCTCTGGTCATATCCAGCATCTTTAAGCTGCTGCATCACTACAAAAGATAGAGGGAAAAGTATAGGGGAACATTTGACAGGGTCGCCTTACATTTAAGATTACATTTTACATAAAGGAATCTTTTCTTATTCTTTTAACCATTTTTCTTGAGATAAGGCAGTTTCCCCTTGAAGTTGGGTTGTTATGAGTTTATGATTGCAAATGATGATGGCTACTCATCATCATCTTCTTGACCATTATTTTATAAGGTTTGTAATTAATATAGTTTCTGTTGCATTATGCAATGGCCTGCCACTTTCTGGGTATTATCCAAACCTTTACAGCAGTTTTCTTTTCCAGTTCAAATAGTTCAAGAGATGACTTCATATAAAAGAATAATAAACAGAACAAATACACAGAATCAGGATTCAGGGTTGAAAGCTTTTGGACCAAGACCTTCCATTTTTCCATCTTTCTGATGGCTATGAATGTGGTCAGCAAGCAAGTATTATTTTGATGCAGAAGATGTGCTTTGTAACAGAGCAACATCTTTGCAAGAAAGTTTAAAAGTTTAAGGATTGCACTAATAATGAGCCTGTTTAGAGAGAGACATATTTTTTAACTAGCTAAAGCCGGGTCCTTGTTTCATAGTTATTGCCAAAAAGCAAAACTTAATGTGTCCATAATAATAGCTTTGCATTAAAGATTTGGATGTTTTTTCAGCATATACAATAGGGGAAGAAATGGTTAATGGCAATTTATGTTGATTCAAGTGGTGCTAGTATTATTACTACACAATTCAGCCAGAGAAAACAGCCTCAGAGCCAGTAACTAAGTTTTCATTCCATTTTTTTTCTGAATCTTTTCTCTTTATGCAAAGGGACTGGCAATGCATAGCATTATCAGAGCCAAATACAATTGTATCCTATACAAGATCTTTGCAGTTTAGATCATTGCTAGGTAACCATCAGTTACTTAACAGCATAGATCATTGTAACTTAAGTGGATTTTTAATTGGAATTCTAAAGATTTAGACGCTTAGCACTATGATAAAAAAAAGTGTTAGTTGAATTAAAATAGTAAATTTTCAAACTGAAAAATATTTCTAGATAAATGCAGTTTGATTTATATATAACACTTTTATTTAGAGAAATATACTGATATTTATAATATTTTTGTTGAATACCAGCTACAAAAGAGTAGTTGTGCACTAAGGTTAATATGAAAGTATATGTGCATAAAACTTTAATAGGAAATACAGTCATACAAACATGAAAGTCCATCAATATACTTTGTTGGTTAAACTTGGTAAGTCATAAAAATAGGTAAAGCAGTGGATTGCAATCCGATTTTAGAGCCATTGTCATAGATTGGTGAATGTAGCAATTTATAACTTGAATAACCAACAGTATTTGTTAAACAATATGCTTGTGCTACATGGAAACATAATTCCTAATTCTGTAATGCATTATGTGTTAAGCTCCTTTAATATCAATTTTTTGAAGTTCTGAGAATTCATGATAATAGTAATTTTCATTTTCACTGTTGATAACCCACTCATAGATTCAGAAATACACTATTTAAAAGATCTTATAAGTATTTTTTAACAAAGTAAGGAACTCATAAACGTAATCTTTGTCTAATGAAACATACAATATAAATAGGAACATTTCTTTTTTCCTTTCTTTATTAACAAGAGACGCAGCATTTACAAGTTTCTCTGGAAGGAATTGCTTTTTTTAAGTGATGATTTTTTAAAAAAATGAAGAACTTCGTATCTTTTATTTTCATTAATGGCTTCCTAACTTTTCCTGTTCTTTCATTGTATATACAGTACATCAGCTATATTTACAGGTCGTCCTTAACTTACAACCACAATTGAGCACAAAATTTCTGTTGCTAAGTGAGACATTTGTTCAATGAGTTTTGCCCCATTTTACGAGCTTTTTTTCTTGCCACAGTTGTTAAGTGAATCACAGCAGTTAAGTTAATAACAAGGTTAAATGAATCTGGCTTTCCCATTGACTTTGCTTGTGGGAAGGTCACAAAAGGTGATCCCATGACTCTGGGACACTGCAATCTTTATAAATACATGTCAGATGTCAAATATCTAAATTTTGATTGCATGATCATGCGAATGCTGCATGAATTGTATGTGTGAAAAACAGTCATAAGTCAGTTTTTTCAGTGCTGTAATTTCAAATGATCATTAAATGAACTATTGTAAGTCGAGGACTACCTGTATTCGGGTGCCGCTTAGCTTTGAATGAAAAAATTAAATGAGGTTAGTAAATGTGATAATTTTTTTCTGTTTTTTAATTGATACTCTCTGAAATGTCATGCATTTAAGTTCTTCAGTTAAGGAACAAGTAGAGGAATTTTCCCCACTTGATGTTTTCCAAAAGTTGGAGAGTTAGCACTGCCACCCAAATATGTGATGTGGTCCAACACATTTGCAAGTGAACAGATTGGGAATGTTAATATTTAGAATTTAAATTGGAGTGTTTCATTGGGCTACTGTTTCTGGCTTGCCAGTATTCCTTCAATGTCAAAATACATTTGCTTGTTTATGGATATTGCTTCCCAATGTTTATGGAGATTCTCAGTCATCCAGGTCATGGCTGTCCCAAAAGTGCTTTTGCAAGAGGCAATTGGACTTTCTGGTTTTTCTTTGAAGACATTTCACTTTTCATCCAAGAAGCCTCTCTCAGAGAGAAACTTCTTGGATGAGAATCGAAATGTTTTCAAAGAAAAACCAGAAAGTCCAGTTACCTCTTGAAAAAGCACTTTTGGGATTGCTTTCCAATGTTACCATTTTATAATTAAATGTTAGTTCCTTCTCAAAATGTTTGGACCAATGTATATGTTAAATGTTTTAGTTTGACTATCCCAAGGATTAACCACTAGATGTGATTATCTCGTATTTTTATTCTAAGATAGATTGAGCAAGCATGACCATAATTAGACCAAGCTTTACCCAAAAAACTTGGACAGTTTTCAGGAGACTGCATAGCATAACTTGTAAAGATTGTTAGCTATCACTTCTTTCACCAATCTAGCAAAACATCTCTTTATTAAAGAGGAGTTTCTTGGATGGCCTTTAACATTCTTTGTTTAGGACTGCATTATTAAAAGATTGATATTGCTTTGTAAATTTGAATCAGTGGACTCATTTTCTGTTAAGGCATCTATTTCTTTTAATGAGGCACATTCAAGGAGATGCACCATTATTGAGAAGGAGATTTCCAACAAAGATGGGTCAAGGGCATTGATTAAATTTCTCTACCATTCCAGACCTGACATCTTTCGGTGTGGATATAGTTTTCCTACTTGAAGAGTTGATTGATGATTGCTAGCTGATATTTGTACTCCGTGGGGATTCGATCAGGATTGGTACCCCTGTAATGAGATTTTACTAAGTACAACCAACCAAGTACATGTTTGCTTTAGCTTACATTGCATATTTTGGCACCCAGCCCTGATTTGAAATACCTTAGAGCTTTCTGTGATTACTAATAATGTGAATTCCTAAGGATCGTGCTTTCTGAATCCAGAATGCTGTCATGTTTCTGTAGGTGATCATGGAAATTAATAACTTTATTTTGGCCTGCCACAATGTTTCACAGCAAGATCCTCACATAGAGCAGTTGATTAAAACCTGATTTCACTATTAGATAAAAGGCCTCTATCTTTAACCCAATGCTTTACACGGATACTCTTATCTTTTAGGCATGAAAGTAAGTTAATGTCAAAACCATCTGTGCTATCAGTAATCTAATTTTCTTTGCTATACTTTTTAATAAGAAATTAACTGGCTCCTGAAAAGAATGAAGTAATATGTATATCAGGGAATGAGTAATTCTTTTGCAAGTGGTAGAAAACAGTTATAGTTTTGAAACACAGGACAACTTGTGTTCTGTTGAATCTAAGAGTATCAATTTTCTTAGGCTGGTGGAGTTCCAGTTAGGCTAGAAAAATGAGATGGTTATCAAAATTCTGAACTTTAAATTTTAACATTATTTTAGCCTGCATCATAGTTAAAGGGACTTAACTTCCAGAGATTTGATTTTCTGTTTTCCAACTGTGTTGACCCAGGGCATTTTTTTTACTGTTTTCAAACCTATTCAGAGTTCAGAGCAGGGAAATTTGCTTGCTGAAAACTACCAACAGTCACAGTTGCCCATTCTGGCCATAACTGAGAACAGACAACTGTCTGCCTATCAGTTCTCATTTACTATCTAATTTCTGACTGTTTGTAGGCTTGCTAGTGAAGCAAAAGTCCTTCAAAACAAAAAACACAAAAACCCCTAAGGCAGTTGTGCATTTGAGTTTCTTTTCCTTTTCATTTTCACATGCTGTGGGATCCAAGAAACTGAGATACGGCAGTTGCCAAGCATTTCCTCCAAGAGCAGAAAATGCCCTGTCAACATAAGCAATGATATTTTAGCATCATTCCAAAAGGGCCATTGGACCCCTTGAAACAGCATTTCCTGTCTGCAGATATGGTGCAACTGGCACAAGGATATATTGAAAATATATATCACAATGGCAACTCCTCCCTGCTGGTTACAGCCTCACGGGTCTAGGACAGTTGGTTACAGCCTCACGGGTCTAGGACAGCCACATTAACTCAGCTACTTGATCATGGCCCCCCTAGCCCAGGTGATCCTCCATGGCCCTGGTGCCCCCAGTGCACTGCCATGGCCACCCACCCGGCCCCTGCTGTACCACCACAGAATTATTGCTGCATTGCTATAGTGTTATCAATAATTAATATTTTTTAAAGCAAGTGAGGTCTTTTATAACCTAATGCAAGAGACTTCTTGAATATTGCAGAGTATTTTGTTTGACTTTCACCAAGTTCTTCAACAGGGAGCAATTTGATTTTTATGGATCACTTCATAATATACGTTCATATGACAGGGCTCAGCTGCCTGAAAAGCAGAATGTTTGTAAGCAATTTTGGTAATATGTACATTTGGCTTTCCTTATTTTGGAATACAGCAGACATACATTTCAAATGATTGTATTTGGACTGTTCTGATGCAACTTTGTGAGGATCTTTACTATTGTGTTGCTTTTGTTCCCTGCAAGCTGAAGTAGTGTTCTTGTTATTCTTGGTCAATTATAGCCTCCTTATTGAAGCCCAGCCACTTACAATCCTATGGATTAAAAACTGGATAATCTGTTTGGTAAATGAACCATACAGTATTATTTACAAATATCCCAAGCAGCAGCCCAATCTTGTGTTGAGGTTGTAGGTTCTAGATTTGTAATGCTGAACACCGTCATATACTTAAACCACATAATGATGAGAATACTTCACACTAAAACTGAAAAATAGAATTAGATAAAGATATAAAATTTTAAGGGTCAAACCAACGTTCATGAAATCCAGCCTGTTGACTTTTAGTTGACTGGAAATTGTAAGAATTAAAGCCCAACATATTTGGATAGCAACAGATTATGGAAAGAATCAGCCTTGTTTTCAATGGAAATTCTGAATAGCATCAATTTCCATTGTCAATTAGGCTGATATTGTCGGGATCTTGCAAAATAGAATAAGAATAAGAAACCATTACATTTTCCTTCATTTTTTTGTGTTCAGAATATGTCTATGTCTGTTATGATCATACTGTGGAAGTGCTTTATGTGAATGGTATTTGTGTGGTGTAAATAATGTGCCGGAGTGCATCAGCACATGTGAGAATCCTGATCTAACTTCACAGGTGTTATAGTTCCTTGTCTTATCCATATTTATTTTTTTCATTTTGTGAAGTTTGTGTGTGTTTGCTGTTTACCTGTTTTATTATGTGGGTAGGCAAAATTGTATTATTCATCCATTTCTACGCATTAAAAAAAACTAGTTATTTAAACTTTCAATTGGATTCCTCTTTCCTGTAAATTAAATTAATTGTTTTGTGGCATACACTTGGCAATAGTAGAAAAAAGGTTTTGCCCTTCTACCGTACTTTGTGATATATTTTTATGTATTTGACAAATATTAGCCTATCTCTCTCAATTTTGTTCAATTCTCAACACTCTTGATTTCATCAATCTCTTTGTAGAACTCCATTTCTAATCCACTAATTAAACCTTGTGGCTTTTTTGCTAAACTTCTTCCAGTTGTTCTGAATCATTCTTAAATGTGGTGCCCAGCACTGGACACAGCAACCATGAGAGAATCTAACTAAAACAGCAGAAAGTAGAATTATTCCTTTCCATGATTTGGAAACTGTAGTTCTGTTGATGCAGCCTGAAATTGCATTTGATATTTTTCCCAGCAATATTACACTATTGTCGGAAATCAAGATTGCAGGCAACTAATATTTCAAGATATTTTTCACAAAAGGAGTATTACTAATTCAGTTATCTACTATAATTCTCCCAATGTATATTTGATTTCTATTTTGTAAACAAAGAAAGAATTCATATCTGTTAAATTTAACTCTTTTACTTTAAACCCATTATTCTTCATTCATCAATATCATTTTGATCTTTATTTATGTCTATCTCATTCAGTCTTAATTCTTTTGCAGTCTGGTCAGAATTCTCTCTACTTTTTTCATCCAACTCATTAATAAATACGTTGAGTAGAGGACCCAGTACTGAACTTTGTGGCACTCCACAAAGTTCCTCTCTACAGCTTGATGAAAAACATTGATGGACTTTCTTTGAGTACAATTTTCAAGCTAGCTATGTATTGACTTAATTATCATGCCACTCAGCTCATGCTGAGCTAGCTTGCTGTTGCCTTGTTGTTCAGGACATAAAAGCGTGGTCTTGCTGCCATGATGGGAGAGCAAGGCTTCTTTATATTGCCTACTTCAAAGGTATTTGGCTTTTTTTTTTAAGATTACTATTCTTAGATATAGCTCTTTATTTGTTCAGGCTCAGACCAAAACTGCATCTGTGCTTAATCATTTGCCAAGATGTTAAAAATAGTTTTAGAGCGTTAGCATGATTTCATCTTTAAAAACTATTATATTCCCCATTTAGTAAAATAGGCAGATGGGCTTTTTTTCCCCTCTTTTCTCGCTCCATTCTTGATTTTCGGTTAAGTTTCCTTATAGATTCTTGCTTCTATAGCATGTCTCTTTTTCTCCCCCAACTTTGGATAGTTTTGGTTTTTTTTTTTGGGGGGGGGGTTTAAGAGCACTTCCATTTATTTAATCACTCTTTTATATTATAACATTCCACACTAAAACATAGCATTTAAAAATATGGGAATTTTGATGGTATTCTATAATTCATATATAATTAAAATGAGACTATGATGCATTTGCATGCTGTCTTAATATTACATATGGTACTCAGATTCTAAATTGTAGCCCAGAGTAATTAACCATAGGATTCACTTGTGTTTAATGAGAATTAAGATGGTTTGGGTTTAATTTGGACCAGCTTTAAGACAAGTATGATTCAAGAAAAGGAAATACATTAAACTATTCATTGAACAGGATACTTCTTTAATGTGCATTTGTTCTTTTCATAATTTGTTAAAGGTTCCATTCTGCATATCTAGGCCAGAGTAGTTTTCCCAAGTTTTTTTGTTGGTATGTTGTAGAACATTTATTTATTCCAAAAAAGCAGCACATAACAATAGTTAACAGAAGAATGTGGAGGGAAAAAAACAAGAATGTTTTGAATTGATTTTGTTTATTTCATTTGACTTGTGTTTCCTTCAGCAGTTTTCTCCAATGTGAGTTTATACAGAAATTATGATGTAGCCAAGTTTGTACTTTTTCTTATTAGAAGCACTTTTTTACTGGGGATATTCATCTGTTTACTGGGGGTACCCAGCCTTTTTGTGGTGGACAGCCTTGGACTTTTGAAGGCATATCTCATAAAATGGATGTGGCACCAGTCAAGACAAACTGGTGAGACCAAAATAAAGTTATCTCTCAATTGCATATCTTGAAACAATGCAGTCATTTCTGAGAAGGAATGCAGCTCCTTTCAAAGCAGTTAGAAATTATTGATCACTTTGGAACAACCTATATTTGAAAGGGTGTTTGTGTGGAACTGTTAACAAAGATGGTCCACTTCCCTTTTATATAAATGATCTTAGGGGTATAGGATTTTCATTCCATGGAATGATGGACTGGGGATTACTCAGTCAGCCAGCAACATTTTGCCTAAATTCAGTAGTTAAACTGGTGAAGACTAAGCAACATTACTCAAATTGTATTTAAAAAAAAAAAAAGTTTAAAGGTCTTTGAAAAACTTACCAGATTTCAATAAAATCTGATGTGGCTCAGACTATATACTACTGTACACTTGTTCCCATAATCTTTAACTAATTTTAACAGAAATGGTGCATCACAGGGCAAAAAATTTTGAATCAAGGTACTTCAAATGATGCCCAAAATAGTTAGGTGAAATGCTTCAAAAAGGATATTTATAGAGAACTTATAACCAAATAACCAAATCAACCGGGCCAAAGTAGTTATTGTAATAATTCTGTGAGTACCATTGTTTTCTTGATATTTGATAAGAGTGGCAGTTGAGGACATACAAGATCAGCCTAGCTGCATTTGTGAAATTTATAGCCTTTTTGTCCTGAATATATTTAAAATAATAATAATACAAATGAGATTTCATTCTAGAGATTAAGACTTGTACTTCAAACATAATATTGACGCAAATTTAGCTGCAGCTATTGTTCTCAATTATGTATCTTTCTGTCAAATTCAGTAATTTTTATTTATCTATTCATCAATCTTATCAGCTTTATTTTTACCTTCATATTAGTACAGTTGTATAAGCCAACTACATTCTGTAAAAATGAAGGGCAGATTTTAATAGGGATAGTATCAGGAACAATAAGAATTCATCCAACATCAAGAATCTGTTTTAAAAGTAAGTTACTGAAATCAGTGTGTTAGAAGAAAATATCCATGCTGTATAAGTTACATACTAGTGGGTAAAGAAACCAGCAAAGCCAAACATCAAGATGATCCTAATAGTTAATGTTCAACATTGCATTGCTTGGCTTGGATCAAACTACTTTCAGGAGAACAATCCCAATTATGTGGATTCAGTTGATTTTGTCAATGAAGGTAAACATATGTGACCATGGATAATGTTGCAGGATCCAATCTGAGTTGCTCACCAGAACCAAAGGTTTATCCTTCCAAACATTCAGTCTTGTGCTGGAGCCCATCATCCAGGAACTTCACTTTCTCCAGAAAATGTGCAGTGGGATGTTCTAAGTGTTGTATTTATATGATTTCTTCTTGTGTGTAGCTTTTAGTTGTTAGTTAGGTTGTTGATAACTGGTTAGAGCTGTGGTGGTGCAGTGGTTAGAATGAAGTACTGCAGGCTACTTTTGCTGACTGCTGGCTGCCTGAAGTTCGGCAGTTCGAATCTCACCAGGCTCAAGGTTGATTTAGCCTTCCATCCTTCCGAGGTCAGATTGTTGGGGGCAAACCACTTAGAGAGGGCTGTAAAGCACTGTGAAGTGGTATATAAGACTAAGTGCTATTGCTATTAAGTCATTAGTTGTTGTTTCCTTGTGCCACCACACCCCAACAATAGCCAGAGAAATGTTTGAAGCCTGGGAAACAACCCTTTGTCAGTCAGTAGGAGTGCTGATTTATCAACCTATCAGTCACTTCGGAGCCAAGGGCAGGCAGCATAAGGAAACAACAACTAACAATTTAATAGCCAGCCATCAACACCCTAATTAACAACTAAAAGCTGCTGAACAACCAGGAACCATATAAATACAATGCATAGAACAGCCCAGTGCACATTTTCTGGAGAGAGAGAAGTTCCCTGATGATGGGCTCCATCATGAGCTCGAAAGTTTGGAAGAATAAAACTTTGGTTCTAATGACAGACTGAGATTGGAATCTCAGTTGATTCTGTTGTAAATTCTGTTGTAACTATTGATGCTAGAATTTATACTTTCAGTAAGGCAAAGGAACATTTGTATGTTTCTTCTCCCCAGGAAGCTTTGGGAGAATTCCAGGGGTAATGTAACAAAAATCTGTGCTTAAAGAAAGCCTAAATAAGAATCAAATAACCAACAGTAATAATCTCTCCTTAATAAATGTTCTCAATACAATTTAGAATAGAAACTGGTAAAGATCAACTAAATTTCTCTCCCTGTTTTTGTTGCAGCTGAATTCTTGGAAACTCTAATACTTACAAGTGTTTATAATTCTATATATTTAAAATAGAATTGTAACTACAGGTAGTCCTCAACTGATGACCACAGTTGAGCCCAAAATGTATGTTGCTAAGTGAAACATTTGATAAGTGACAACCTTTCTTGCACATTTGTTAAATGAATCATTGCAGTTGTTAAGTTATAATATGGTTGTTAAGTGAATATGGCCTCCCCATTGACTTTGCTTATCAGAAGCTCGCAAGCGTTGATCACATGACCCTGCGACACTGCAACCATCATAAATATGAATCAGTTGCCCAGCATCCAAATTTGGTTCACGTGACTACGGGGATGCTGCAATGCGATGTTGTAAGTGTGAAAAATGGTCATAAGTCACTTTTTTCAGTGCCGTTGTAATTATGAACAGTCACTAAATGAACTGTGGTAAGTCAATGACTATCTGTATTTACTGTTAAAATAGTATATATTATATTGGGTTTTTTCATTTTTCCATTGTATTTTTAACTTATTTTTAAAAGCACTTTCTATGTGGGGGGTTTTCTGTGATAAGGTATTTTTATTGTAATTATCCTTGTTTTTCCTCTTTTCCTTTTTTTGCTAGTTTAAACAATAATAAATATTTAACTTTATGAGCACTCAACCTTTTCTTCACCATGGACCCCCTTAAAATACCTTTTGTGACCACGGACCATGACCATGAACCCCCCCAAGACTTAACTCAAGGTTTAAATCACAACATTTCTTCAAGTCTTTATAGATTTCCTGTGACAACATCGTGGTCCCTCGGGTTCACGAACCACAGGTTGAGAACCACAGCTTCCCAAAAAAATTGTGAAACCTGAGTTGATTTCCTAAAGATATTGTTTGTCATAATTTTAAATGTAGATAGGGGAAAGGCAAAACTTTTCAAATGGCACATTGGGGATTATTTGGAGGGGAGAGTTTGAAGATTGGAAAGTGGAGCTATATGGATGAGTTGGATGTGGTCTTGTAAATTGGAATTGTTATGCAGAGGTAGAATGCAGTTGTGTAAACTGGATTTGGTATGCCGATGTACTGGGAGACAAAGCAGCTGGAAATGCCAAACAACGCAGAGGAGAAGCAAGGGCCCATGGGAGCAAAGATAGATAGAAAAATGTAGATACAAAAATGAAAATAAAAGGTCTGTTTCTAAGCTTAAATGATAAAAACATTTGACATTAATGCAAAAGAAGAACTTCAGATTGCCACACCCATTTTCCTAGGTGTATTTGTTTGGCATGAATGCTTGATTTATAACATGCATTGACATTACTTGTAAAATATGATTTTGTGGCTTGCCTGCTAGAATGCTTTTTCTATATAAAATTCACTGCATTGTTTTGCTTAAGAGAGAACTATCCTGCTTTTTGCAACTATATTGCTCGATCTGGACACGTGTTCCCCATTTTTCCCAAATGATAAGCAGATCCTACTAGCTTAAAAGATTGCCAGCATTCAAATGAAGTCAAACATGTATTTCAACACATGTTTAACAGAATACCACAGCATTCAAAATATTTTCTTTAAAAAAACAACAAACCTGGTAGTCAGGGTTGCATTTATTTTTCTCCCCGAGTCACATGGGAAAGTCTTCAGAACGTGCTGATATTTTGTTGGTTGCTTTCCTTGGCAAGGATGTTAAAAGTCATGTTGTCAAAAGTAAACCTGACCTTTCAGCACTGATAAAATAAGGTCAGCCTCAAAGTTCAGTGGGAACAGTGCACTGAATGGCCTACTGAAGACAACAGCTGTACATGGAATTCTGTCTTTTAAAAAAGAGACACTATGAGCAGCTTTATACTTTGTGCGAGCCTAATAGTGTGAGCCTAATAAAGCTATACTGTATTCCAAAGGAGCCATCCCATTCATAGTTATCTTCATGGGCTTCTTTCAACTTGTCTTGCTGTCAACCTTTATTAAAATGAGAGTCTTTGGGTGCAGCAATAGTATACTTCTGGATAATGGACACTGGGTGAGGCTGCCACCTCCTTATTCCGTGTGTGAGTTTCCAAAGGCTGACTGGCGGCAATTGAAAATCAATTGTGGGTTTGCGTGCTCAGAGAAAACTAGCAACATGTTGCCTTTATGGTGTTAAGTCATTAATGAAACAATAGAAGACTTGATTGCCCCATATCAATAATTATAACTCATACCTTTGGGTTAAACAAACCATAAAGCCCCTCCCCTCCAACTTCATCCTCATGGAGTAACTCAGTAAACACATAGTTCCCTTGTTCCAGGCTTTAAAACTTCAACTCTGCCCTTTAGATGCTCCATTTCTCTTAGTTCATAAATGGTAAAATTCTCTGGAGCCACATGGGGCTCTGAATATGGGGGCTTATCCATCTAAGAGAATTTGTAACGCAAACATTCTTCCAGTGAGGCCACAGATGAAATTGTTGCATATGCCTGAGACAGAAACATATGTTCTCATATTGAGTCTCCATGTAAAGTTGGCATTGCAGATCTCCTGAAAAATTCAATATCTCCAATTCATTTTGGAAGTTAAAGACATCTCGGGATGTGAAGCAAACATTGGCTGTGGCCAGCTCTTAATTAAAAAATCTAAACAGTGATTTGTTTGCTTTAGGCAAAGAAAATGAGAAACATTGAAAAATATAGGAGACAGACAAATATGTCTGTCTAAACAAAAGCTAATTGCTCTCATAAATGTAGGGACCTTGTTGTTTAAGACCAAGAGTTTATGTATTCTTATGAGAAAAAGAGTGGACTAAAAAAAACCCAAAAACGGATGAAGTTGCATCCCATAAAAGAGTTGGACTCCACGGGTCCCTCAGTTGTTTTGTTATACAATTTAGATGCCCCGCCAAGTTTACATTCTCAGTGATTTCAGTCTATGTATTTATAATAGCACAAAAGAAACGGCTCCAGAAATTTCAAGGGGACGTCAGTATGGTTGGTAGTGTAACTGAGAGCCAAGCAAGAGAGAAAGCACTGGGTTGTTTGTTTATCAAACAGCTAAGTGTATCTGTGAGGGTTTATTTTTTACAATTTTTTTTCCTATGCTTAAGAACAAAATATAGCAAGTCTACTGAGATCCTAACAAAGCATTTCTAAAAATCTTCCTTTCTCTTCTCCTTCCATCCTTTAACTGATTATAATTATATTCTTCATTGAGGAACTAAAAAAACAATACAGTCCTTATTTATATTGTATTTGAATATTTCCCCAAGAGATCCAAGATTGCTTACAATTAAAAAGTATTGATTTGAATTTTAGATGTAGTCATGCTTAGAGTACATTCGTTGAAATACTGGAATAAATTAATCATGGCTAAAGTAAGTCTCTCTAATTTCATTGACTTTACATTCACCCTAGTTGTCCAACTAGTGTGCACATATTTATTTTACTTTTTAGATTTATATCCTGCCTTTTATTCAACTGCTCAAACTAGCATACACAGTGCTCTCTTCTATTTTTCCTCGCAAAAAGAATAACATACGATAGATTGGATTGAGAGAGAATGACCAGCCCAAAGTCACTCAGTGAGCTTTCATGACCAAAGGTGGGTTGGAATCCATGTCTCCTAGTCCAGCAGTAGAACTACTATGCTACACTGGCTCCTAAAAGATCAAAGGTTTTAATAGTCAATGAACTTTACTGCAAATAAATCCTATTGAACTCATTGTGACTTGTTTCCAAAGCAAATGAATGAAAATAAATACTGAAAATAAAAGATTTAATGAAGAGACAGAACTGGTTTACACGAGCAACATAAATTTGAAAAAAGAACAACAAAATTAAGATCTAGCTGTTTCCAAGATTTTTTTAATATAACTTAAAAAAGATTTATCTGGACTATTCTAAAATTTGTGTCATTAATTTTGATGGACACCTTTATGTTTCTGGAGGAGTGTATTTTTATATCGCTGGACTGCACCATTTTTACAGAATCGACATTTTTAGCTGACTGACAACATTAATTTCCCATCTTTTTGAGTGCTTCCACTTTTATTGATCTATACAAAAGGCATCATGTCACCTGTCAGGTTTCTTCGCTCTTCATGCATACAAATCAAGGCAGAGACATATGAAAATAAGTATTAGTGGTACTGAAGAGAGAACTCCAACAAAAATTATAATTAAATCTAGTTCTAACAATAAACTCCCCTTTGTGAAAGGGCATGTCAATCATTTGGATATATACCGGTATACCACTTTTCTCCTGGACTGACTTCAGAAGAAATCACTCATTCCAGTTGGTTACAAAAAAACCACTGATTGATTGGTGTTAATCATCCTGATTCATCCTGGAGAAATTACTCCAAAACTTAAAAGGTTATGACTATGCCCTTTAGAGATATAAAAATAGAGGGGAACAAGTATCACTGTTTAGTAGTAAATTCCTACTCCTGTTTGCAGGTACAGTTTTATGGAATTAAGCCCGGTGTTCACTCTAGAGGTAAAATATTTTCTTCATTTCAATTCATGTGAAAGATACAGAGTCTAAGAGAGAGGATACATCAGATTAAATAACTTTCTGGAGGGTCACAAAGAAAATCCTCAGAGACTAGCATTGTTAGAAACAAATCTTATCCTTCACTGTGTATTAACACAAATTCATGGAAGCTAGTGATGGTCTCACATTTTATGAATTGCAAACTATAATCCATGACCAAGCATGATCCAAATGTTGTGGGACTGTAAATGGGAGATCTCCAAGTGGCTGGGGAATTTTGAGAGTTTCATCCAAATATCCCTGGAGGGTTCCAGCCACTAATATGTGCTAAGGGCAAACTTGGGCATTATTGTTACATGTGTTTTCTGAAAAGAGAAAAAAAAATAAGAAAGTGAAATCTACTGGACCAAAACACTAAACTAAACACAACCCTCAAATACAAACCAAATGAGGACTGAGAGTACTTTTAACTAGAGAATTTTATTATTGGGAGTGATATACAGAAAATTGTGAGGAAGGTTCTCCAAACCTCCTGTAATTTTTATTGAGATGTATTATGGAGATGTCATTGCTTAGCTGTGTAACACTCTGCTCTTAAGATACTGGACCCAGGGCCCAGTTTTTAGTCTGCCATGGAAGCTCAATAGGTGACTTTGGGCCAGATAAATTGGTCAACTAAGCTAGCTCATAGGATATCATTTTGGGGGGAAAGAGGGAATACTGTTTTGGGTAATGTTGAGCATCTGAACAGAAGGCAAGACAGAAAGCTGATAAATACAGTTTATTTCTCTTATATTAGAATTATGCCAGTTTCATATTTTGCAAGATTCCTCCTCCCTCAAGTGTATGGTAATTCAAACATATTGTATGTGTAAGCGTATCATTATCCTCCCTGTTTCTAAGCTGAAAGAATGCATCCCTGTCCCACCCTACTGACTTTTCCTTTCCAAGGTACTTTGTGGTAGTGATAGACTTTTCACATGCTTGTCATGTTGGCAGAAGCGAAGATGCTGATGCAGAAACCAAATATGTCTTGGCAGACCTCATATATGCCGAATGCTGTTTTTTGTTTGTTAAACAAAGGCAACTGTGGTATTTTTAGTTCTATTCAAAATACGGGAAGCAAAAATCATTTCTGCCAAGTGGCAGGGGACAGAACTGGCCAGGGGGAAGAAATGGTTTCCATATTTCTATAAAAGAATTTGAAAGCTTCAATCACATGTTGTGCTTCAGTCTAGTCTATCTTTCCAACATATGCATTAGAGGCAGCTTCTTGGTTTTAACTCAGGGCCACATGGAAATTGCAGAGTTCATGTCCCCAATGTGTGAATCTTCAACATAGTGAAGTGTTTGTGTGGTGAATGTCTATGGAGATTCTCAGTCATCCAGGTCATGATTGTCTCAAAGGTGCTTTTTCAAAAGGCAACTGGACTTTGTTTTTCCTTGAAGATGTTTCGCTTCTCATCCAAGAAGCTTCATCGGTTCTGGCAGGAGTGTGTTTATGTGGTGGTGCTGGGGATAGGAGATTTTGCTGCCACTCTATGAGATTCTGTGCATACATACACATTGATGTACACTACTAGTGTTAGAAGCAATATATCACTGAATATCCATTGCTGGAAATAAAAGGTGTAAGATACCATTGTACCTGTTGTCTTATGTCCTTGTTGATTTCTCAGAAGCATCTGAATGGCTCGGAAAACAGAATGCAGGACGAAATAAGCCTTCAGCCGATATATCTTGAGGGTGCGCACAGTGGAAGAACTATCTTCCCTTATATCTTCTCTACTGCTGCTGCAGTGAGCATGAAGGTAGAGCCAACCCATGCTCAGGATATTGGATTATTGGAAATTTACTTATTTACTTCTTAAATATGTTACAAGAGAACAACAAGAACATTCAAGCACCCTGACCCAAGGCCTAGGAGCAAAGCCAAATCTTAAGGGACATCCGGGACACTTGAAGAGTGTGTCCTTCCTCAAATGTGCTTATTGGCTTGCTTGTTATATGTGTTGGAAGAAATATCCTTCTGAGTTCAGTTCCAAATGGGAAAAAGACACTGGAAACGTGGAGACTGCTTGGAAAGATGGTTTTAATGGTGGACAGGACCACATAGTTTGTGGTCCTGGCAGAAAAGGGATCACAGGGTTTGAAGATCTTGGGTGAAGAAGAAAAAAAGCCAGAGATGCTGAGAATTCCTTGGTTTCATACCCTCTCTGGCTTTGAACTTCCTGGGGCACAGGAAATGTGTCCTGATTGGTTGTCAGAATCCCATGGGGCCTTGCAGGGGTGGCTTGTTTGAATCTTGCTGGGTGATGTAATCTTCCCAGGTGCCATGTGCTGAGATGGGTAGAGGGCAATTATATGGC